>JAOWAD010000090.1:0-148011 GCA_025698515.1 Gossypium sturtianum | reverse complement strand
TAGATTTCTTCAGAGAACCTCAATGTCACGATTTAAAATCAATCGACTTCTTCCTCAAACGCCGATCCTACTACCTCTATATCCTCAATAGGAACAACATGCTGCAGGATCAGAGCGGTAGCGCCTCAACATTGAGACGATGGGAACACATCATGAATGCGATCCAACTCCGAGGAAGTTCCAACCGATATGCGATCGCCCTACTTGTTTCGTATCACGCAGACGGCCCAATAAATCGAGGGCTTTAGCTTTACCTCGCGCATCAACCTCAAGACCTTCTTCATGGCGAGACCTTGAGAAAAACTAAGTCCCCTACGTAATACTCAATATCCTTTCTTCTCTCGTGATCAAGATAGGACTCCTGCTCATCGATGCCGCTTCAACGATCTCGAATCAATCTGACCTTATCTTCGGCTTTAAACCACTGACCCAGAACATCGTTATTCATCAACTCGGCCCAACATAAGGGAGTGCGACACTTACGTACTTACACATGTGGCCTCGTAAGGTGCCATCCGGAATGTTAGACTGGTAGCTATTGTTGTAGGTGAAATCGCCAACTAGAATACTCCACCAACCGCTTCGAAAATCTATAACACAGCTTCTTCAACATATCCTCTAGTACTTGAATCACCCTCTCCGATCGACCATCTATCTCGAGGATGGAAAACAAGATCAAGTCCAACCTGAACCTGGTGAGGCCTCATGCAATTTCTTTCTAGAACCGAGAGCGCAAACGAGGATCCCTATTCGGAGATGATCGAGATAGGAACCCCATGCGATCTTGCACTATTTTGTATATATATAGTTTAGCCAATTTGGAGAGAAAAGTTTGTCTCCGAATGGAATGAAGTGAGCACGACTTGGTCAATCGATCCACATGACTCGCACAGACCTTCTTAGTGGGTGTTAAAGGCAACTCCACAAACGAAGTCCATCGTTACTTTCGCTCCCATTTCCACATCGGTATCTTTACCGGATCGCAGCAAACCCCGAAGGCAACTAATGCTCAACCTTAACCTATTGACAAGTCAAACGTAGCTGAGCAATGAAGTCGCGAACCTCACACTTCAACCTTGGCCACCAAGCATAACTCTCTGAGATCTCAAGACATCTTGTTCCCACCGATGGATGCATAGCATAAGGACTATTATGCGCCTCCTCGTGACCGATCACGTGAACTCCTCATCACTTGGTACACAACCACTGCCAAAACAAAGTACCTCCCATCACCATAATCCCAAAATCGGTAGCATCATCAGCCTCTCAACCTAACGGAAACATAACTCAAGAGACTTATCCCATCTGCTTACCTCTAATCTGTTCAATCCATGTAGGCTTGACCAAGTTCCACTACACAGACCTCATCATCGAATAAACCGAGTCGAGCGAACATCACTCTCAGATCGGGCCATGCAGCCCTACGGCTCAAAGCACCTGCCACCACATTGGCCTTACCAGATGGTACTACCGATGGTCCAGTCATAATCCTTAAAACAGCTCAACCCATCTACGTCGCTAAGGTTTAACTCCTTCGAGGGAGGAGATATTTGAGGCTTTTATGATCGGTGTAGATGGTACACTTCTCACCGCATGTAGTGCCTCCAAATCTTTAAGCTAAGACTACAGAGCTACAGTTCCAAATCATGAGTAGGATAGTTTACTCTCATGCGCCTTAAGTCGACGTGATGCATAAGCTCACAACCTTACTATCTTGCATCGTAACGCAACCTAAAACCCACATGCGCATGCATCACATCAGATACGCATTTAAATCCTTCCTAGCATTCAAAGTACATCGTAATCCAGAGCCTGAGTCAAAATAGATTTGATCTTCTTTGAAGCTCTCTTATTGCTTATCATCTGCATAAAGGGAACTCTCATGCAGAAGCTTGAGTTAATTCGTGTCAGCGATCAAGGAGAACCTTCTACGGTTAGCCGATAATAACCCACCAAATTTCAAAGCTACGGATTTCGCACACATTCTTTGGCTGTTTCCAATCCAACACAGCCTCAATCTTATGAGACCCAACACAAATCCTCTCCGCAAAAACCACATGTACCAAAAAGGTTACTTCAGGAGCCAGAACTCACACTTACCGAACTTCGTGATACAACTGCTTTCTCACGAAGAGTCTCAGAGTAGCACTCTGAGATGCTCACTCGTGCTCGCCCTCGCCTTAGAATATACTAGGATATCATCGATGAATACCACCACAACCTAGTCCAAATAAGGCTGGAATACACGCGGCTTATCAAATCCATAAATGTCGCTTAGTGCATTGGTCAACCAAAAAGGCATAACCAGAACACGTACGTCCATAACGCAGTCCTAAATGCCGCCTTGCACATCGCCTCCTTAACTCTCAATTGATGATATCCTGAATATAGATCAATCTTGGAGAACATGTAAGCCCCCTCGTAATCGGTCAAACAGATCATATATCCTCTGGCGGGTATTTATTCTGATTGTCAGCTTGTTCAACCACAATAATCGATGCACATCCGTATTGTCCCATCATTTTTCTTAACAAAGCACCCGGTGCTCTCATGGGGACACACTTGGACAGATGAACTCACGATCTATGATCAGCTTCTAATTTGAGCCTTAACCTCCTGTAGCTCTTTTGGTGCCATCTCGGTAGGGCACCATGTATATAATCTGGAGTTGTACCCTAATGAGCTCAATCCCAAATTCTACTTCTACGGCTCAGATGACCCTAGAGTTCCTCGTGAAAAAATATCCAAAAAGTCCCTACGGTTCTGATGTCCTTAATCGAAGAGTCCCTAAAGTCAAAAATACTGATGTAGGCCAAGAATGCCTCACACACCCTTTCTTCACTAACTTTTTACCACCAACGCAGAAATCACATTAGTCGATAACTTTCTGCTCCCAATCACAACTACCTCACTGCCCTCCCGGCCCTCAAAACAACCCTTTTTGTCACACAATCCAAACTTACTCTTGTTTAACCACCACTATTCCTAGAATTAAAACAAACTCCCAAAATGAAAGCTCCAACAGATCACCTAAATATTGTCCCTTGAACCTCTAACGAAGTCTCTAAACAATTTACTCACTTGGATAGATTGCCCCAACTGACTCACAACAGCTTACCTCACTAGAAGTACTCTCAACCTAATCCCAAGGTTTCTCACAAAAAGTATTGGCTACGTAAGAGTGTAGATCCTATGTCTATCAATGCCAAATAAGATTTATTATAAATTAAAAACGTACTCGTGATGACGCTCGAGTATCTCTGTCCTCACGGTGGACAAAGCAAAGATAAACCGCAATGCGGCTGTCTCGCATCAAGTCACGTCCCGAAGCACTCTCCGCCTTGTCTCTCGCCCTACTGCCTCAACCTCGCCCTTCTTAGGTGGTCATTTAGGCCAAGCTTCCTGGTCGCATAACACCAAAAGAATCGAGCTTGCATCTCGACGCTTCAATGGACAATCTCGAACACGGTGCTCACCGACCCGCATCTCAAACATGCCCCACCGCCCTCCAACACTCACCTCGATGGTGTCTACCACGCCTTACACTCAGAAATGCCGTGAGGTACAAATAAGAGGCCCAACTCTCACCGCCCATCGATTCCGCCTTTTTTCTTAGGCCTCATCATAGAACTCGAGGGCTCTAATTCCCCTCTTAATCTTTTCTCTCCCGCCTTTGGCGCCAAGCAGGTGCTTAACTTCCTCGACGATCTTTGCCTTCTCAACCAAAGCAGTAGCAAACTCACGCCTCTCCTCTCGTGGAGCTATCGTAACTCACAACCGCCCTCGAGGCCATCCTCGGCGGCTCATATTCGATCGCCACCATGCCACGCGCATATCGGCTCAATCTCGCAAACTTGGCCTCATACTCACCACTATACTTGCCTCCTAGGTGAGATTATGGAACTCACGCCTCCTAGCTGCCAATGTAATTGGCTCCTACATACTTACTCCTCGGAAAACCGCCTTAAAGTAATCGCAAGTCAATCGGCCGGGCTGAGTGCCCTCCTTTAACCGTCACCACCACTAGTAAGCTTCATCGCGGGGCGTGAAATAGCCCTCTAAGCTTCGCCTGCGGTAAAGTCCAGTGTCGCCCATATCCTCTCCGTGGCCTCCATCCAATATTCGCCACATTAGGGGTGACTCCAAAGTGACACCCGAATAACTCAAATTTCCATTGGACCTGAGTCGCTCCCTAACCGACCCTCTACTCCTCAGATCCAAAGAGTTGGGGCCCAGCTGACCTCTCCAATATCCTCAAAGATGGCCCTCGAACCCACCCGCACGATCATGAGACCCGGGCCTTTACAGCAGGTGAGACCGCGCCTCGCCAGATCCGGATTAGGTAGATTTCTAGATGATGAGGACTCACCCTGAGCCTCAACGGGCCTTTGTACCCCCGTCCGCGAAAGTACCCCTGTGCTCATCGTGGAATTCGGAGTTTATCTCAGACAATAGTTTTATGCATTAGTTACGCTCCGATATTTATTAACAAATATTTTATGCAGTAATAGATTAGAAGTTCAGAGTTCTGTTATCATAGTCTCTGGGCCCCAATATAGGTTTCAGCTACACTACCTAGAGCATTTTCAAAGACAAAGATACCACCTATTGGCTATTTCAAGCATGCTAATAGTATTTTTAAACAAATCTAAACAGTAGTTTCAACACTTACGTGACCGACACCGAGACTCCTGTACCATACTCATCAAAAACATTTCAAATCACTTAAAAATCATTTCTTAAAACCAATCTTTTATAACCTAAATCCACAACTTGAGTTTTGTAACCTGCTCGATACTTACTAAATATAACACCCTAAACTCACTAGACGTTATGGTCGCATTCCTCGCGATGTCACATGGAAAGTGTTTTTAGGAAAAAATGAGTTGCCAAGTAAAAATTGTTCCCAAGTATTAACTTTTATTTAGTCCAAAATGCAAATTCATCGTTAAGTTAAAAGGATCCTTCTTATTTAGTGAAAGCTTTGGAAAATATCTTATTTTAGAAAATTATCTCTCGATTCGTAAAATCTTTCGCTTTTAGTGAAAAAATCAAGTTTTTTTGAGGTTGTAGTTTAAATATTCATAAATTATAAAACAGCTTAAATTCCCAAATTAAAATAAAAAGTCCAAAGGCCCCAAAAATTACAAACCAAAATCATTAATTAAAAATCAAAACAGTAAAACTAAATAAGCATTTTAAAAGTTTTACGTGGCCACCGTCCGAGTCCTCCGCTACACCGATCCGCCTAGTGCCGGGATTACCTGGACAGATTAAATGGGAAAAGGGTGAGTTTCGCAACTTAGTATGTAATCCCCATGCGATATCAAACGCATGCAGTAATCACCGTAATTTAGAATCACAACCGGGCCAGAGCCCATTACAGTAAATGGGGCTTGGGCCTTAGCCGACTTTGATGCAGTAATCAAATATATATAATAGGCCTTAGCCCAATCAGATACAAAGTCGAATATGTTAGGCCTCACTCAGCCCAACTGATGACATGCAATTAGAAATATATTAGGGTCTCACCAATCAGATATGTAATGTAGATCGTAATATCGTAATCCTACCCACCAACCTCTACATACCATCTCCCACTGCAATTTACACACCATGCGGGATATAGTCAACCCACCCATCTCTACACACCATACATATGCACGAAATGCGCAGACATAAATGTGTATAATGCAATCGAGCCAAGATAACAAGCTTAAAGCCTTACAGACACTTCCTCCGAAATATCAACAACCTCCCGATGCAATGCAACATACTAAATATGGCATGCAACATGCAAATAACCGATCATACATATAGTTCAAGATGTATATCATGCTTAGTCGACACCATATAATCAGATCACATAACATAAGAGGTCCAAGTAACGCTTACCGACCTTACAAGAGGTCAACAGCTTGACTTTGGGGTGACCTGCAACCTACAGCATCATTTCAAAAATGGGCTCATACGCCATTGTGGCCTCGCCTGCTGGGTCCACACACTGCAGGACCCACACTACCAAATTGGCCTTGGCCGCAGGATCATTCCACACGCCCGTGTGTTTACTTCGCAGTGGTCCCATACGCCCGCGTGGCCTACACGACCCAATAGGTCGCTTCCCGCAGTCGCACACGCCTTCTGCTCGCCATCACACGGCCGTGTCACTTACGCCTACCTAGCTCATCGATCACACACCGTGTTGTGGCTCTCATACTCGCACACGCCACCACATGGCCTACCGCACAAATGCATGACGCCGACAGAATCATTTTTCTGCTTTCACCGATTCTCGCTTTAAGTGTTTTCGCACACACCGATATTGATTCGAAAGTTAACGCAAGCCCGAGCACTTCGTAACCTATCATCGATGATCCACAATCCAAATTCGAAGGATTTTAATGAAACATAAACAATATTATAGCAAGATAGTCGACTTCCATTCATCAAAAACCTTACCTCTGCTTCGACCACAAGAACTTCGCACTTTTTAAAACGAAAATGGCGATCTCCACTTTAAACTTCACTCTAAGACAGTAAACGCGCCCCATTAGCCGACTTCAGACGCGAATCAAACAAGGTTTGGCCGTAACCAACTTACCAACAACGCACAGTCAGCCACGCCAATGGTCGATGAAACTCGACTTGATTAACAAACAAATAGAAAAACAAAAAGGGAAAATCTGGGGAGAGGGAACAATAAAGGAAAGAAGAAGAAAAGAAAAAACGACAAACAGAGAGAAGAGGAAAAAGATGTCAGTTTTTTTTTCTACAGAAGAATTCTGGAAGAGGGAATGAGTTTCACAAAGACCCCACTACATCCACAACCTTATTTTTCTCCCTCAAATCCTACTAACCACCCACTACTCTGTGAGTCAAAACTAATTCAAACCCACCGAACCACTGCAAAAAAACTACATCCCTTGTCAACGCCAAGAATCGAACCCAAGACCTCCAAAGATAATAACATCACTTAACCATCGCACTCAAAGAGTGCCCATTCTAATATCATTTTACCAACAATAACTTAAAAGCCTACCGAATTCCTAGTGAGAGCTTTATTCATAAAAATGCTAAAATATACCCAAGTCGTGACTTGAACTTGGGACCTCCCACACATACCTAGAACACTTAACCAAGGGCATGCACATTTGTGTCAATTAATTTCTGTAAACACATACGTATATTTTTGTGCTCCAAAATCACATGTTTAATTAAAAAAATTTGGGGCGTTACATCTTTAGCCTCCTCAATTGTTGTGACTTTAATAGAAAATTTCTTAGGAAGAGAGCTTGATACTTTTCTAACCAGGGCTTGCATTTGAATACTCCTCTCCCAATACGAATGCCCGATTGGAAAGATCACATAACTTTGCATAGTAATCTCCTATAGTTTTCGATTCCTCGCATTCTCGAGACTCTCAAAACTAGATGTTTGCAATTGCGTCTTCGATTGTTTAACAAAGGAGGTAACTTCATGAGTAGTCTCCAATATATCCCAAGTGCACTTAGTAACAATGCATTTGGCAATCCTTTGAATTCATGTAAGTCTACTCCATAGAAGATGGAATATAAGGCTTTGGAGTTTGTGTTTGCAAGCTTTTCTTTTATGCGTATAGTCCATTGAGCATTAGGCTTTCCTACTCTCCCACTCTAGAATCAATCATGTAAGGCTCTCATCCTGTAAGAATTACACGTTATGCCTTCTAATGAATGGATTTTATATGTTTCATGCATACGCTTTCAATAATCATAATTTCCAACCTCTAGCATAAAGGGTATTGAAGTAAATGAACCTTTCATACCTTGAATCTAGCAACACCAATGATCTCCACTAGCTATTTTAATTGGTAAGCTCTTATACCAATTGTTAAAGCAAAATAGTTTCTTAGAAACAAGCTTGGTGTTTGAAGAATACAATGGAGTGAGCACTCCTCAAGCACTACGCGAAAAAAACAAGTAGGGGACAAAAAGTTTGTTTATGCAGTCAGCTTTCCTTACATTTATAGATCCTAGCTCAAAGGAGAAGTATCCATTATCTTTAAACTATTGCACAGTTGATCTTAAATCTATCACACACTCAAGACAAATTTCTTGCTTGTTTCTTTGAAGACTAGAACCCTCACCACTAAATTCACCTCATGAATTTAGCTTGTAAACCGCAACACAATAGGTTTTACAATCACAATGCATTCATAAAATATAGTTCCTAACTTGAAATGATTTAATGCTCTCAATTCTAGGTACATAAACCTATACAAACCCTCTCAATTATTTACATTTGTTTGAGACTTACTAACATAAAGAAGATCTATCACAACCCCTATTAAACAACGTATTAACTAATCAATATAATATAATAATAAGAAACAAGGTAAACAAGGATTCTTGGCCGCTAAGACTTCAATGATCCAATCCAATCCAACTTCCTTGATTAAAGGGGTTAGATAAGGGTGATCTGATTTGACCCAATCCAATCCAATCCTCCAAATATGTTTCCGGGTGATATAATCTTCATTGATGGGCTAGATACCATCCACATAATCAACACAACCCATAAATACCATTCAATAAATTACCAACACCATTAATATGGAAACTATCTCAAACAACTTCAAAGTGACCAAGGAATGGGTACTCCTCAGCACTCAATTACCAATTCAATATTTTTCAACAATACTAATAGTATATCCAAACCTAAACACTTACCTCTATGGCATTTGCTTTATCTTTGTTAAAAGGTTAAGCATCGGTCCAACCTTGAAAGTTCATTTAATATTTAATAGTTTAGATAAATATATTAAACTTGAATAATGAAATTCAATAAAATAATAATAAATCAATTAAAATATGAGATGAACTTGAGCTTCAATATTCTAAGGCCGATCTCACTTTACTTGATCCATTTTAAGTTTATAATATATACATATTAAAATATGTTGCTTTTTATATTTAAAATTTTAATAAAATATATAAAATGGTAATAAAAGAAATACTTATATAGAATTATTAAATATTAAATAAAACAATATTTTTTAAAAAACTAAAATATAATATAGAGAGACCTAAATAGACTCAAATTAATAATTTACAAATATAGATAAGCTTGATTAGAATTTTATGGGTCCAACTTAAACATAATCCAACACATGAACACTTTAATCTCAAATTAATGCCATTACATTAGTAATTGCATACTTAAATTTTCTAGAATGGTAGTTTCATTTTCTTTTCTTTACTTGTTATTTCTTTATAATTCAATGGGTTAAGAGTCTCAAATTTGGAAACTCAAAACTTCTAGCACTTTAACTTTATCATTGAGCCAAATTTTTATTGATCACTTAGTAGTATTTAATTGATTAATAGCATGCAAGGGTCATTTAATCTTTTCAAATGGTGTAAAATGAAATTTAATATAATGATAAAATTGTACTTTTAATATCTCAAAATTCATTCATCATGTTCTTGATTTTCAATAGTATCGAAACCAAAGTGGTTCAAGACCACCAAATCTGATTTAGTAAGCTCAGTAAATTTTATTATTTATTATTTACGAGTCAAATGCGATTTTAGAAAGATTTTTGCATTAGTAATTTGTGTTTTATAAGGATTTATTAGGTAAGTGGTTTAGAAATTGAGGTATCGAGACCTCATTTCTAATAAATCGAGCTGTAAATATTTTTATAAATATTTACTAAGTGTTATTAAGGTAGTATTAAATTTTCAAGTAGAAAATTTTAATTTTTTGATAGTTAATTAATTAAAAGGACTAAATTGAAAAAGGTGCAAAACTTGCTAATTAAAAGAAATAGTGATTAAATGGCTTAAATGGTAAATAGGGAGGACTTAAAAGAGTAATTGGGCCTAAGTGAAGTGGTCTGAGGCGGCATAAACACAAAAATGACAAAATGATGTGATTTAAGGGGCAAAATTGGAAATAAAATAAAATTAAATAGCCAAAATGAGATTCTAATAGTTTCTAGACCATTTATTCTCCAATTTTCTATCCAAAAACACCATTGAAGAGCTCTTAAGGCTGGTTTTCATATTTTAGCTTCATGTAAGTTTAATTGTTGCCTTTTTCTTGTAATTTTGTGTTTTTAAGACTTTTACAATTAGGTCCAACTATTTCATTAGTTTTTTATTTTATTGGAAATTTTGAAAGTTACCATTGATGAATATTGGATGTTTTGATGAAATAAAATGGATTTAGAGCTTTAATTTTATTGTATGACAATTTTATAAAGTGAATTTGATAGATATTGATTTTAGACTAAATTGTGAAAAGACTAAATATTAGGGTTTGGTATTAAATTTCTGTTTATCAAGGGCTTTATGATATCCTAGAATATTTAGATAAATTTTCAATTAAGAAAAATTAGTTCATTTGATAGACTAATTAATAAGGGACTAAATTGTAAAAGTTGTTAAAGTTGGGGTGATTGTGTAAATTTGAAAAAATTGAGGGGTATTAATTGTGAAGTGAATTGGAACTGAAATATATGCTAATGAATGAGTAATTTTATATTTTAGATCAAGAGCCCGTGAGATACTGTAAAAAGGGGAAATTAGCGTAATAGTCCCCGAACTTCTACAAATCTTACAATTTAACCTGTAAGTTCGTGATGGTTAAAATTTAATAATTATATTGAATTGATGAATGGTATTATGTATATAGTATATTGTTGAAAATGGAATTATCATAAGATATAAATTTGAAGTGAATATCCAAGTTAAATGAAACGGATTTGAGTACAACCGCTGTGTGGCGCAAGACAAGAAAGGAGGAATTGACGGAAAATTACCCAAGTAAACTGAGGTTTAACATTTGTTGCGAACTTCTCGTGTTTACTTTCCGCTTAGCTCTCACAAGCTTCGCTCAACTCATATGAGCCTCCGTCACTTTCTTTTGAGCTTCTGCTTAACCCTTATGGGTTTCATTCACTCTTATGAGCTTCCGCTCAACCCTTATGGGTTTCGCTTAGCACTTATGTGCTTCGCTCAGCCTTCGAGCTTCAAAACGATGTACTCTTATCCGTAAGCCGTTTCTGATTTGGTAAATGACTTATGTAATTGAAATTGAAAGATTTATCGCTTATTATTGATATTGATTTGAAAGAAGTGTGTTCATCTGCTAAGGTTGTGATTGACAGGAGATTGCATAAATAATTTGCTTATTTGATTTATTATATTAGATTCGTAAGATTTATGTTTAACCCATCTGACTTACTAAGCTTCATTAAGCTTACTTGTGTTGTTTAATGTCCTTGTAGATTAAGGTGAGGTCTCGAGATCTGATCAACACATCAAGCCAAACTATCCAACTTGTTCCAGTAGTTTTTGCAATGTATACTATGATTTATATGGCATGTATAGGGTTGGTATGGATTTAATTAAAGTTTGGTTTGTTTAAATGTTAAGAGTGAAGTTTTGTTTAAATATTCAACTTATATATATACATGTTGGTTTGGAAATGAAGTAAATTAAAATGTGGATGTGAATGATATATGCTTGTATGTATGTAATTAGTAGTAAATTTTAATAAATTAATGAGATGGATTAAATAGGTAAGTTAAAGTATTTGAGTATATGTGATGTTATGTTATGCTTAAAACATGATTTTGGCTTGTTTTGATTGCTTGTTTGGGATGTATTGATGTGTCAAAATGTTGTGTATAGGTTGATATCAAAATGGGTGAGAAATGTGACCTTAAATGGCCTATTTTCGCCCACACGGCAGCAGGCACGCGCGCGTGTCTCACCATGTGTGACACACACGCCTAACACATGGACGTGGGTCCGCCGCAGTGTCCCCGTGATCCTTAAAATTGAGAAACAGAATGCCTGTGCATTTTCACACTCGCGTGTGGCTTGGCCGTGCAGACCCAAGTCGAGAGTTGCACAGCGTATGTCCTCCGCACCTAGGAAGAATTTTGAAATTTTACTTAAAAATTCTTTGAGTTTTCTGCTTAGTCCCGATTTATTTCTAATGCATAATTTGGGCCTCGAGGGCTCATACAAGGGACAATATGAGTGATTTATGATTGTTTTCTCGATATGTATGTTTAAGGATATGAAATGTTTGTATTTGATCCAAAAAGTCCTGAATGCTCAGAACCCTATTTCTAAGAATGGATAAGGGTTAGGGTGTTACATTCATAATCCATTTCAAACCCCTTAAAATAATTTTCTAACTTCGCCTAGCTCGATTGTTTTTTTTTTTGGGGGGGGGGATTAAAATAAAGGTATATCATTCATGTCCATTCTATGGTCCATGAAGACTAATACTTTCGAGGTTCATAGTTAGCCCTCTTAACAATGTCATCTCTAGTATTCGAATCAAATTCTTTTCTTGTAAATATAACGTATTTTACCATTACATCTAAGACTTGTTGATTAGGTTTTTCGAGAGAAACACTAGATACTACAACATGAATTCCGTGTAATGCTCATCTTAATTGATGAGAAAACTAATAAAGAAATGGATGCCATTTCCATATTAGCTTGTGTTGTCATTTTCTTAATCCAAATGGGGAGGAAGGCTGACTTTATTTTTATCCGAAAAGTCACGTTTCCCTCTTTGCTTCCTGTGGAACCAAATTAACTTGTAATGAAATGATATTATATGTAATGTAGCCAATCAAATGGGCCAATTTGCCAACTTTCCTCTTATCAACTTTGAAAAGGGGCGACATTCGAAAGAGAGAGACAAAGACATGAAAAAGCAAAGTCAAGGACTGGTGTAAGTGTTTCCACACTTAACCACCTTCAAGCCTTTTAGACTTTGAAGCTTCCCCTGTCTTCATTTCATTATTCTTTCTAATAATTGAGACCTTCTCCACACTCTCCCTTCACTCACCTGCTTTGTTTCGTTGTGTGTAGAATATGGTTTAATGGGATCTTAATCTTTGAAACGTTGTAAATGATTCTTTAAAGTATAGTTGTCGTATTAAGGATTTGTTTATTCACTTAATCTCTAGTTTAGGCATTAAATGCAAACACTCATCTGACATTAAAAGCATGTTGATCAAATTTTAACATGTGTATAATTATTGCATAGATGACTTCAACATGATGTGTTAAAAAGAAAATAGACAACAAAATTAAATTTTAGGTAAACTATAGTAGAGATCACTTAATTATATTTTTTTGTCACTCAATTTTATGAAAGTTACAAAATAATCATCCAATTATTTAATTTTATTTTTTTAGTTACCAGCTGACTAACGAAAATGGAAACACCTAAAATCTAAGATAATCAGATGACAAAAAAAAAAAAACAAATAGTTGAGTGATAATTTTGTAACTTCTCATAGTTGGATGACCAAAAAAAACTAATAATTAAATAATCATTTTGTAACTTTTCATAATTAGATAATAAACAAAAGTAACATGGAGCTTCGTATATATACATACATGCAACTTGTAATATAGTTGGGTATATGAATGAACCCTTGACGTGCGAGAGAGGGGAGGAGCATGTACTTGAGACCTTTCATTTCAAATTGATATAAAGGAAACACTATGGATAAGTGTTAAGTACAGTGATAATATATATTATATTTTTAAAGGAAGAATATAAATTTAAATTTTGAAGATGACATTATTGAAAAAAATAGTTAAAATTAGCATGAAAAAATAAAGAAAAAACATTAATTGGTTTAGAAGATATGAGGGGTCTATTAATGAAGCGTTAGCCCACGTATATGTGTGGTTAAGGGTGATTGCATGCACCGCAATTTTTTCCAAAAGTGTAGGGTTGTGTAAGGGAAAACGAAACTGATTTTAATACATAGCAATAAATCCAAACAGGTGGGTTGTGTTTTTTTTAGAAACAAAGAATGGTCTCTTTGATAGGGACAGGAGAGGATTTGGTCATCTCTGGTCTTAAAAAAAAAAAATCTAATTTCACTAAATTATTAGTAAACTTATCTTTTGATCACTAAATCTTATAAAATTATAAATTGATCGCTGAACTATTAGAAAGTTTTTATTTATATCAATAGGAGGTTAAGTTTTTTCTTCTAAAACTCGGGTAGAGAGTCGCAAGTTTATGATTTGATAATTTGTATGATATATCGCATCTCATCAATGAGTAAAAGTACATATATCTTAGATCAAAGTCAACTGATTGTCATTATCGAGATCGAAGAAAAATCTGTTTAGATTTTGGTTTATAGATTCATGGTGTTTAAGGTTGTTTCATAAAAAAATCAACTATAAAAGAGAAAGGGAAAGAGAGATTTCAATTGTATGAGACAAAGCAAGTAGAGAAGACCATACAATAGTGATTTTAATAGTTCAATAGCTTAAATGAAAACTTTTGGATAATTCAAAGACTATTTTATAGTTTTTTTAAAATTGAGTGACTAAAACGTAAATATATATTAATACTTTAATGACTTTAAGTGTAATTTTCCTTAAAAAGGCAATTTAATCTTCTTCTTTTTTTTGTTCAAATATGGAACCACTTTCTTTGCAAAACAGTGCAATTTTTGTCTTAAATTCTTTATAATTGGACCACCTTTTGTTTTGCCTCTTTAAATCTTTTTGGTCTTTGTCATAGTGGAGATATGGGAACTTCTGACTACAGGCCATTTGGGCTCATGCATTTAGTAAAGAAAAGGCCTGAAGTTTCTGTAATAAGATTTTGGTTAAACTCTGCTGTTAGTACTTTTATTATGCATAAGTTATAGATTTAGTCTCTATATATTAATTTGGTCATTTTTAGTCCATGTGATTTTTTAATCTTGAAATTTCAATTATGATTAAATGACATAACCTAAGTTCATTAAGTTCAGTTATTTTCAAAGTCTTATATGACAAACATATTATCATATGTGTAATTAGCATGTCATTTACTATTTATATAGATTACTCATAAAAAGGCCAATTACTAGATTTAGCGGTTGTCGCTTTACAAGATTGAAATTTCAAAGTTCAAAAGTATAGGAATTAAAAGTATCAAATTGATAACATGAACTAAATCTACATATCTACACATGATATAGCATGATTTAATTAAATGTATTTAACCACTACTTTTTTGTATTACTAGTGAATTTTCAAAATTAAAAAAAGTATAGGTACTAAATTTGACCAATTCAAAAAATAAAGGGAAAATTGATCAAATTAAAGTACATATAAAGATTAGATCTATAACTTATACATAGAGACTAATAGCAGAATTTGACCTAAGTTTTTAATTAGTACAATATAAATAAGCGAAATGTATAGGAGTCGGATTGTATTTTGCCCCCTTTACTCAAAAAATGGGCAAATTAGTCATTGTACATTAAATTAAAGAGCAAATTTATCCTCTTGTTAAAATTTTAATTTACTTCTACTGTTTAAAACTAGTTTATGTATGTCAGAATAAGGTGCACGTGGCACACCATATATAACTATTTAGTTATTCTGTCACACCACGCTTGTTCTCTCAGATGCTTTTAATATATATATATATATTTTGAAAATAAAATTTAATACATTAATTAAAAAATACATTAAAATTTTATACATTTTCAAATTTTTTTCACATTAGTATCTGGATTTTTTTTATCCCCATTTACCTATGGAATTTGGTTAGTCCTTTAAAATGTAAAATAAATTATCGACAAGAAACGAATAATTTATTTTAGGAAATGTTAAATACCAAGATTCATTCAACCAAACATAGATGTAAAAAGGAGCCTAATTAGCAAGCACAAACAATTGATAAGATGCAATGGTACAATAATAGCGAGAAGGTTATTCAACCTGATTGACTCGAAATCGTAAATTTTAAATTGAAAATCCATTTCATTTGCCTGATATGCAAATGACAGCGTGGATGCTTCCTGGAGCAATTCCTAATACCGTCAATACTACATTTGCCCAGAATCGTCCCTGCAAGTGTAAACTCAACACACACATTAAAATGAAAAATAAAATCATAAAAATATTGGAGGGTTGAACTAAATTTTATGTTACAAAAAAGTAATTGAATTGAATTATTGATAATTCAGAAGGACTAAAACTAAAATTGTTCCATCTAGTCGAAGCAGCGCTGGTCGTGGCCTAGCCCTGGCTACTAGTAGATTAAACCATAAACATTTGCAGTGGCAGAGCCAAGGGGGCAGGCAGGGCCCGACTTCCTAAATGAAATTTTTTCATTTAGCTCATTTATAATTTATAAATTTTAAATTAGTAATGGTAAAATTGCACTTTGGCCCACCAAAAAATAAAAATTAATTTAACTTTATAAATTATAAAGATATAGTCTATTGAAATGGTGGAATTATATTTTTACTATCGTAAAATATACAATTTAATTTCAATCCCCAATTTTTGTTTTTTTGGCTCCACCATTGAACATGTGTATACCTATCGATCGATAGTCATAGGCGGTGCACTAGCTAGGGTATGTGGGGGCTTTGGTACCCCAAAATGATTAAACTACATTTAGATCCCTTAAAAATGTAAAATTATAAATTTATATAATGATAAATTTATATTTTGACGCTTAAAAATTTATAATTCAATTTTGGTCTCCTTTAAAAACGGCCTAACTTCGCTTTGTTGACAACTTGGATATAATGTATCAAAAAGGAAATTATATCACTAAAATTTAAGAGGGCTATCTTTTCTAGCACATCAAATTCAAAGTTGCCCATGCAATAGGTACATTTGTATGTAAAATCTAATCAAAGATGGATGGTAGCGAGGGATTAGGTGGGCATTTGTCCCCAATTTATTTTTGAAAATTCTTTTAACCTTTAAAATTTTAAAAATTTTAATTAGACCCCAAAGTTTTAGAATATCTTATTAAACCTTTCAAACTTTTTAAAATTTTTAATTAGATCCTCCGCACTTCACAATTCTCATTAGCCCTTTAATTTTTTGAAAATTTTAATTAAACCCCAAATCTTAACACCAAGAATCGCCATCGAATCTAATCCACGTGCTTTAATTTAGTCTAAGCTAATGGCTAGGTTGATAGAAAGTCCTTATTGCTACAACTTTAATACTACGAGGAATTGGTTAAAACGTTTTGAAGTTTTTAACAGATTTAAAGTTCGTACAATAATTAACTAATCCAGTTAACCTAATTATATAATCTAATAAAAATGCCAAATTCTGCTATTAGATCCAATACTGTGTGAATTGTGGATTTAGTACCTATACTTTGATTTGATCATTTTAGTCCTTATACTTTTTGAATTTTGAAATTTTAAACCTAACCCAATGGTAATAGTTAAATTTGTTTAGTTAAATTATGTTATTAATCCTCAGATATGCATAAAGTTATAAATTTAGTCCATGTTCACCAATTGATCATCCTTAGTGGCTATATTTTTAATTTCAAAATTTTAGTCTTAATGCAAACTACAATATTAAATCCATTAACTGATTTTTTATGAGAAATATGTGAAAATAATAAACAAACATAGTATTACACATGACAATATGTTTGACACATCAAATTTTAAAAATAACAAAACTTAACTTAATGAATTTAATAGTTATCATTTGATTAGACTAAAATTTTCAAATTTTAAAAGTACAGTAACTGAAAATAACTAAATTAAAGTACATGTACACAAAGTACAGAGTTTAATAACAGAATTTAACCTAATAAAAATGAAGTGGGAGTGAGTGAGTGACTGACCGTACAGCCTTCTTTTTTATAAATCCCAGCAGGAGGCAACAAGATTGCGAGCATAATATCAACACAGTCCGCCGCTCCCCCCTTCTCGTCTCGCTCGCCGCTTGTATTTTTGCAGCTAAAGCATCCACATTTGATGCATATACACATGTTGATCGATGGCTATATTTAAATCAAAGAGCTTGTATTGGTTTGCATGATGGAGCTTACCAGTGCTTAGTTTTATAGAGCCCTATGGCAAAGATGCTGTTGTGAATTAAACATAACCATTCTGCCAAAAGAATAAATGAGGGGAATCGAATTGGTGGTGAGTGATTTGCTGTACATTGATGACCTCATGGATGTGTCGTGTTAATGGAATGAATTGGTAAAAATTTTTTGGACATCCTTATATTAATAGTTAGATTATATTTTGTTTTTTCTATTTAAAAAATAATTGAATTAGTAGAAGGAAGCAAGTTTCGATTTTTATAAAAAAAACCAACCCATTCGGTTTCGGTTTAGTTGGGTGGGACTGATTGGTCGGTTTTGATCTTGACAGTTAATCCGGTCTATTATTGGTTTTTGAATCTTGAAATTAAACCGATCGAAAAAACGACTTATTTTATTTTTAAATTATTTAAAATATATTTATATTTTACAATATATATATATATATATATATATATATAATAAACATATAACCATAGAAACTCAACCCAATAACCCAAGGTTGATTAATTCGAAAAACCAAATGAATCGATCAATGAAAGTCGGTTCGATTTGGTTGGTTTTTTCATGTTAAAGTTGGTTAAGTCACCAAGAAAAAACCACCAAATCGACCAATTTAACCAAATGTTCTCCCCTACAAATTAGTCTTTTATGTTAAATTAAAAAGTAAATTAATCATTTCGTTAAAATTTTTATCTATTTATACTATTAAAAATTGACGTAGTTGAAGAAATAATCGATAGCTTTCATGTGACATGCCATGTGTATTTTATGTTGATGTATATAGACTGATTTTTAATCAAAAAAATTAATAAAATTTTGAACAGAAAAATTAATTTATTTTTTAATTTAACATACAAAAATTCATTTTTATTTTTTTTTTATTTTTTTTGGGAATGAGTTTAAGTGGGGTACATTTGCAAGCTGTTTTCATGTATATAGGTTACTGTAGATTAAGAGAGATTTTACATTGACTGGTTGAGCAGCTAAGCTCAATCTCTTTTATCATGTTTTTGCTTTTATGGGATGCTTGATTCTTTGTACTTTAGACCTTGGGGGGCATCCATCAAATTGGTGGCTCGTGATGTATCATTTTCTCTTGAGGAAAAATCAAGTGCACATGTAATGCATATAGGCATATAATTGGAAAAGAAAAAAATTCCCCAGCTTCCTGATATATATCATTTGATAAGTAATATTATGGGTTAATTTATGCTATTTGTCCTTATACTTTTGAATTTTAAAATTTTAGTCTTGACTCAAATGGTAATAGTTAAATTCAATTATTAGTCATGTATCGTGTATGCGCTTTTAGATTTAATCTATATTCTCCGATTGGATCATTTTTAGTCCCTATATTTTTCGAATTTTGAAATTTCAATATTGACATAAATTACAAAGTGAGTAATCCATTAATTGGATTTTTAATGAGTAACATGTGAAAATAACAAACCGACATGACATTACATATATGATAAATATGCTTGTTGCATTAGGTTTTAGAAATAACAGAACTTAATGAATTTAACAGTTATTGTCGAAACCAATTTTTTTGAAATCGACTTTTCATTTAAAAAAAAAATTGAAAATGGAGTCGCCACCAATCTTTTTTATGAGGTATGATCGGATCACCTCGTAATTTGATCGCTTTAATAAAGGGTTTGGCTTATTAAAACAACAATTTTTGGTCTACAAAATCCAAAAATGGGTTCGAGTCGGTTACGCACGAGGAAGGATTAGCACCTCGCACGCCAAAATTGGCACCTAATTGATTACTTGATGTCTTTGGTGTCGAAAATTAAAAATTTGAAGAGAATTTAAAACGCGATCCAACTTTACATAATGTAATTTTTAATTAAAATCACTTGAATAAATCGAAACGTATGTAAATGCCCTTATCTCGAGGTGACAAGAGGTCATATCCCGTAAGTTAGATACAACACCTCGAATTCTCAAGATAAGCTTGCTTTTATTTTAATTACTATTTAGATCTCATATGTTTTAATTTTGAAAGGGGGAATGTTCGGCTATCTAGGTTCAAAGAGAAAGTCGAACCCCGTAAGTTAGGGCACGACTTCTCGAATCTCCAAATTCAGAACATTGCCTTGATTTTAAAAATTTCCTTTTTATGCATCTAGTAAAAATTAATGTAACACTTAAAATGGTATATATATTTAATTTATTCGAGAATCGTATGAAAACGAATAAATATTTTTAAACGTAATGTATAGTACAATGATAATGAAATAATGTAAAATAACTATACGGGTAGAATATTAAAATGGTAAATAATAAATAATAGAATACTATAATAATAATGATGTAATTATAATAATAACACAAAATAATAATAATAACAATAATCATATTAATTACTATTCTAATACTAATTAAATAATAAAAGTGAAATAAACACTAATAATAATAATAATAATAATAATAATAATAATAATAATAATAACAATAAAATGTGTAAATAAATGAATAAATAACAATATAAATTCTAAATACAAGAAGAGTAAAGAAATAGATAAATGAATGAATGTATAAATAAATAAATAAAATAAAACAGAACAATATACATATAAAAATTTATAAAAGCTTGAAATTAAGCGAATAAAGGATTAAATTGAAATTAAAATAAAATTTAGAGTCTAAATTATAATAAAATAAATGAATAAATATAAAAGGGACTAGATCGAAATTTGAATGGAATTTAAGGGCCTAAATTACAAAAAAAAGAAGATAAAGGGCAAACTAAAACGTACTGAAAAAGGGGCAGGGACCAGATAGGCAATTATTCCAAGCCCTGGGACACGTGTCATCCCTTAAGCGGGTTCACAGTGGTCCAGGGACTAAATTGTGAACAATTTAAAATTACAGGGGATAAATAAAATAATTAAGAAGGGGATGAGACTAAATTGAAAGAAGTCAGCAGCGGAAGGACTAAATGTGCAAATAGACCTCACATAAAAACACGCGAACCTCGTAGTGGGTCGGGTCGAAGTTAAGCTAAAACGACACCGCTTTGGCGTCGAAGTAAAGCCCAAAACGATGCCGCTTTGGGGCTTATATAAATGAAAATCTTTTTAAAAAGTCATTTTGAATCAGCTTTAAAAAAAAAAACTTCTTTTCATTTCATTTTTTCTAAAGCTACCCTCCCACCGGTCACGAGGTCATGCGAGTCTCATTTGTGGTCACGGCCATCGGCATGACGATACCACCGCCCCGGTGGTGGAAATTGGAAAAGGCCCTTTTCGAGTCCCTTTTTGTGTAGAGCACTGATCCGGGGTCAAAATCCCTAAAAATGATCCCAAGTTCAAAAATAAAATAAAAAGATGAAACCTTTCGTTTCTTGGATTTTAAAAAAAAAAAAGAAAAAAAGAAAAGATAGTCCCTACGACGATGGATTCCTACGTCGACCGGAGACAAAGCGCCGCAGGTAAAAAATCGAGCCTTTTACTCTTATATTTTCTATTTTAGACGAGATTTAAAAAAAAAAAAACTACTTTTGTTAACTCTTTGCTTCTTTTTTTTTTGTATTCGATTTTTCTCTGTTTTTGATTGCTTTCTCCGTGAAAATTTACATTTTCCATCTGGCCTTTATAACCGATTTTTACATATTATTTTTATCTATTTCTCTGTTGTTTGCTGTTGCGTGTTTCTTCTTCTTTGCAGGCGACGATGGCAAAGAGCGAAGTCAACAATGGTGGCAGAGGGGTGTCAGATGGCAAGCCTGCCGACGTGGCGAGGCTGCGGCGCGAAAAGGGGCTAGGGTTTTTGTTTTATTGAAACTAGTTAAGGTTTTGGGCCAGTCGAGCCTTGGTTAGTGGGTTTGTAATTTAAGTTTTAAATTTGCAATTTGGGCTGGTATTGTAATTTGACTTATTTATTATTTTTATTATTGGTTTGTTTTTTGGTTGGGCTCTTAGCAAAAATAGCCTATTACAACTATCATTTGATGAAAACTGAAATTTTATAATTTAAAAAGCATAAAGATTAAAAATGACTAAATTAAAATACATAGACTAATAACGCAAAAGAAACATTTTGGCAAAACTACAAATTATTTGAGATACTCTTCAAAAAAGAATACTTTGCTTTTAATCTCAACTTTGGATAGAAAATTGAACAACATTTATATGAAAAAAGGAATTTGATCCTGTCTGTTTTCTCCTTCTATTGGGAAGTTAGCTGTAACTTGAAAAACAAATTCAAAGAAAATGCATGTTTGAGGTGATCAGTGTCTCGGTCCCTAAAATGAATTTTTTTTCATTTAATTTTTTTATAATTTATAAAATTTTAAATTAGTAATAGTAAATTTGTACTTTGGCCTCCAAAATAATAAAAAAGTTATTTAATTATTTAAAAATTATAAAGATATAGACTATTAAATGGTGAAATTACATTTTTACTATTGTAAAAATATATAATTTTATTCTCCACCCCCAAAAAAAAATTCGACTCCACCATTGGAGGTGATTGTCTTAGATTAAAATTAGTCCAAGTTTTCCGATCTACTAATATTTCTATTAATGTTGGTTCTAAAGGGATACTTTTTAGATGGTTAAAATATGTAATAGGTTTTTATACTTTTCACAAATTTAGAATTCAGTTCTTATGCTTTTATTTCAAGGAATTTAGTCTCTCTAATTTTTATATTTCAAAATTTATGTCCAATTATTAAAATCAAGTACATTTTTTTGTTAAATTTGTTGGCGTGACATTTTGAAATGAAAAAAATACTCACTTGATAGCGATGTAACTAAAAAAATGACGTCAGAATGAACCCGAATTTAACAAAATAATATTAATAGTGTTAATAGTTGAACTTGAATTTTAAAATCTGAAAAATAGAGAGACTAAATTTTAAATTTATGAAGAGTATAGGGACTTATGACATATTTTAACATTTTCATATCTATGTTCGAAATGGTTGTTTTGTAGGATTAATTTAGATTTAATCAATTTGAGTTTGAATCATTTTAAGTTTCAACCACTTCAAATTAAAGGTTGTTGAGTTATTTGTTTGGATTTTAAGGTTGATTATTTCAAGTTTGAATTATTACTTTTTTATTATTATCAGATCGAAAGTTAAATCAAATTTAAATTTTGATTGAGTTGAGTTTTCGAGTTCATATTAAAATTAAGACATAATCATTTTTATGGTGCTCCAACTTAAAAAAATAAATTATTTTAGCCTTTTATTTAAAATTCACCTCTTCGACTTAAAAAAGTGAAAATTTAAATAAAAAACTATTTTTTTAAGTTAGAAAATCGAATAAATCCTAAAATTAACATGTCTAAAAGTCTACATTTATTAAAATGTTAGTAATTGATTTGTGGGGCCAATTTGGCATGACTTCTATTTGTTTTTTTTTTTAAATTTTGTCATGACTTCACTACCCTATTCCTTCTCAATGGGCTCTTTCTTGGGTTACTAACAAGTAAGAGTCTCTACCTTATTCTCTTATTTTCAAAGTTTTTCTTTTTCCTACTTTAATATATGAAATATTATTTTCTTCATAATTTACTCTAAAAATAAAAGTTATCACTAAAAACATTATATGAGATAAAATTAAAATATTACAAAAATAATAATTATTTATCAAAATAATATGGGTAGAATTATATCAACTAAAAATATTAAAAATCGGAGAAAAATATAATTTATTATTCTCCATCACGTTGCTTATAATTGAATAGGGATTTAAGTGAATTTTCGATTGGCAACCTTCTTGAATATTAAACATACTGTCAGATGCATCTTGAAAAACCCATGTGATTGGGCTTAAGACCCCAAATAAAAGAAAAGAAAAAGAAGAGCTTTATTTACACAGCCTAAAGAGCAAAAAAACAGATGCTTGATACTCTTGTCATCATAGTATGAGGTTTTTGTTTTTACATTCCAAATCCTAAAAACATATTCCACCCTTTATTTTTCTACCTACCCTATTCATTATCACTCCTCAAGTTAAAACTAAACACAACAGAAAAAAAAACACTAAAAAGTAGAAAACTTTTTCCTTTTTTTGCATCAAAACTCAACATTTGCTTATCTTCAATCTCCTCACAGCTGACAAGAACATCCTACACACAAAACATGCAATTGAAAAACAGATTCAGCTCTTTGGTACTTAAACTTTGTTTATATATATATATATATATACATAAAATGGGTTTTATGTTTTATTTTACTTACTCCCATGGTACATCACCAACCATCATCCAATCCCCTTCTTTATCTTCATATGTTAACACATGGTATTTTTCATAATGGTCACCATCAACCTCAGCTTCAGCCCCTACAATAAAAAAATATCATAAAGAAAGAAAGAAGAAAACCCATCATTCTATATAGTCTATATATTATATTTTTGATGAGAGAAAATTAAAAAAATAATTGAAATATTTACAGATAATATTTGTGTTGAACATGTGTTGAAGTGTTCTTATAAGCTCGTAATAATTATCATGAGCTAACAAATCCAGTTTTCTCCCAATGGGAATCCTTCCATGTAAACTTTAACAAAGAAAGTTGCACTGTTGCACTCATGTTCTTCTTCACCATACGCTTGCCTTAGCTTCACCGGCGGCGGCCAATCCGGTGGTTGTTCCTGCCGTACAAATGATTTCCTTTTTCGGATCAGTCCAAAAACAAGCATTATGTTAAATAAAAAAGGAAAAAGAAAAGACTGTGAAAGAACCTTGGGGAAGCTGAAATGCTAAGACCAAGTCTAAGATCAGTGGTGAAATCCATGTGAGATGAAGCAGACGAAGCAGCAAAGTGATGGTAATTAGTGCTGCTTTCGAAAGATGATGATGGTGAAGAAGAACTTGTAGCTCTACCCATTGATATGATATGAAGAGTGAAAGATGAATGAGCTGCCACCTTGGGTTTTATTTATATAAGAAACATAAATATTAGTAGCATATATATATATATATATATTGTTGGAAGATACGAAGTGGTACTCATTTTTGTTGGGAGAATCAAAGGGAGGCAATTTCTTGAAATTACTGGTTGTGTGGTTGGGCTGCTATGTTGTCAAGGTAGCCGACATGTACACGCGTCGTTTACTGAACCCAACTTGTATTAATCATGATTTTCACTTTCTTTTTGGGAGAGGGGATTTCGATTTAATAAGGTTGATGTGTAGTTCAATGTTTTGTGTTTGCTTCCCTTATGTTTGAAGGATTTACATTAGTTTGGGAATTAATAGATTCAATAAGCTCAATAATGTTTATGTTTTATAGGGCATAATTCAGATCTTTATCAAGAGTAAATATAAGATTTTCGAGATGCTCCTGTTTTATGAACTTATTATCATTGTTTTTAGATATTGGAAACAATATCAACCTATTCAATGTTGTTTTTCTCTCTTTAAAACTTGAACCTAATGCATAATTTAAGATACATCAAACTCATTCTTTTGTTCCAATAAGTGTTGAATCGTTGATACAGTAATTTAAAATATATAGTTGATGATATGAAATGCCAAAAATAAAATTCCAAATTATTCATCTATTTGTTACATCTAAATACGATCATGCTTTGTAATTATAAGTGTTCTTATCCACTACATTAAAATAATTTAGTTAACAATATTCATAGGATAATTAATTAATTGAAAAAAACATACATTAATTATGTCATTAGGAACAGGGATACAATAGCATCGAAGTTGTAAACGTTAGGATAGAACATGTAAACTCGAAATTGCTGTCCCAAATCTATGTTCAATGGATATAATTATCGTCCTCCACAAGACATAATTAAGGGAGAGGATATCGGTAATGATGACTTCCCAAGTAATAAAATTTGTTGATACTAAAAATTAGGCTTTAATAATTCCATCACTTTTCATATATATGTAATTATAAAAACTATAAATTAATTAATTTTAATATAATGTTTATAAATAGTATATCAATTTAATTCAAAAAAATATTATATTAAGAGAAAAAATAGGAATGATAAATTTTTAATAAATTATTTTTAGTTTTGTACTCACAATATTCTAATGTTTTAAAAATTGAATAGATGGTTGATTATCAATTAATTAAATTTTTAATTTAACTAAGTCAACTGATCAATTTATTCTGATTCTAATAATATTGCAAGACTCGAGTGTAAGTAATATTTAAAATAATATAACGTGAGAAAATAAAAGGTGAGTTCACACACAACGATATCCCCCCAAACACTATTATAGTGGCTAATGGCTTCTCCTCAAAGACAGAAACCTAAAGAACTAGAAAAGATCCCATCATAGAGATATGCAATGTAACTCAATTTTGCAAAACACAAGGAAAAAGAAGAAAAGTTGGGATTGAATTGAATCAAAATCTTTACCCCCACGTGTAGAATCCACGTGTGGAAGGTAAATTCTTTGTCTCACCTTAAAATTAAAAAAAAAAAAACATGATTATTGATTGTGTTTTAAAATGATCTCTCACAAAACAAGAAAAGAAGGGAACAAGCAAATCCTTGCTTACACCAAAAGAAACGCCAATTTTGCGAAAGGGAAGTGAAACAAAGATCAACAAAAGCAAAAGTTGATGTTCCCCACCATCCCTACCCATACCTTTTACTGTTTTCCCATCACTTTTTTCTGTTTCTTTCCAATTTATAATCCGACCCTCTTATATATATATATATATATATATTGGTTTAACTATGAGGTTTTTTAGTTATATATAATAATATGAATTAATTGTATCGGATGTATCTAGATTATGATTCGAATTTTGAAATGATTCTCAAATTCTAGTTGCTCTAATTGAATCTTGTTGGTGGTTTTATGAAGGAGGATTGAAAGATGGTTCAGCTGGTGGGTTGAAAGTTTTAAAGAGGATTAGAGACGAAGTCAAAATGTTTTTTTAGGGGCCAGAACTAAATTATAAATATTTGGAGGGTCAAAATGGAATTTTATCACAATAGTATTTTGTATTCTTAAAATTTCTAAAGGGATTCTAAAGTAATTTTATTATTTTTGGGGACTAAGGCCACTGTCAGTCTCCCTCTAACTTCGTTGCTGGAATTAAGAAGTTGATTGAACTTCATAAAGCTATTTAATGTGGAATCTCTTGATTGATGGGTTGTCACCGAAGTTTTTGTAATCTAGGTATCTCTTGTTAAGTCGGTTGTCAACGATGTAATTTGATGGAACATGATTACAATATGTGTGCGAATGACTTGTGATAATAGTTTTGTTAGGCTGCCAGTAAATTAGCTAGGCCCTATTTTCTCAAGTAGACATGTCTTAGCAAATTGTTTTTTTGTGAAGTATGTTCAACAAATCCTCATAGTATTAGTCTTGTATCAATAATGTATTGATCATTGAATATCAATTTCATATGTGATATATGACATATTTAAAATATATGAATCAATTTTTAAATAACTTAGATTTAACGTGATAAAAAATTGACAATGATTAAAATTTATAAAGCCATTTTTTACCATGTCAAACTCAAACCATCTTTTGGATAAATTTAAACACATTTTATATACAATCTAAATCATATTGTTATGTGGATGACACAATATTAATCCTAACAATATTTTCATTTAATAAATTAAAAAAGATGAATTAAAGAGTAAAATAAAAATATGTTGTAGACAATGGAAGAAACAATGAATACATACTTTTAAACTCCAGAAGGCACAAATTTGTTGTCACTCCCTTCTATGGAAAATCTCCATCATAGTGTCTACTCATCCTATGGGTTTCTTTTTAATTCTTTTAATTTTTAAAATTTTACAGTTGTATTTGTCAGTCAATTTACATAGGAATAGGATTGCTTTTTATTTCCCTATGCAACAATGTCTCAAATATAGCCCCTGGGAGAGAACTTTGGGTTGGGGGCATGATCCCAATTTTGGGCTTTGCTTTTCTTATTTTCTTTAACTTTATTTCAAAATTAGATCGATCATAAAATTAGTTAGGTCATACATTCTTAATTTGATTGGTTTGATTGATTTGTCATATTTAATTAAATAGAATTATAAAAATTTAAGAGAAAGGAGAAAATTGTTTTGTATTAGTTCCAGATTGGTTCTCCTAATTGGTTTTCGGTCTGATTTTAAAAGCAGTGCTCTTTTCACAGAATTTTTTTTTTCATTTCGGTATTTTAAAATTTTTTTCATCTCATATGTGAACATAGATGGAACATGCCATTAAGTATGGGGAGAAGATTAATGAAAATTTTCAAAATTTTAGGGATTTAATGAAAATTTTCAAATCTTTTAGAAGATCTAATTAAAATTTTCAACAATTGTAAAAGTCATCATGAAAAATTTCCAAGCTCGTATATCTTTCGCCACTCATCTAAACTAACATTTTCATCCCTTTTATCTTAAAAATTATTGACTTCTAATAAAAATGTACCACGTGTCAAGTTTTTATTGATAATTTTTTTTTTGAGTAAATTGAGACGAAAATAATAGTTTAAGTATTAAAGTGAAACATACAAAAAAACTTTAAATATCACAATAAAAATTGAGTATAGCTCGAGAGTTAAATCGTAAACTAATCTCTCTCTTTTTTATGTCTAAAATATTTTAATATTCGATAGCTATATTTAACATTGACTAAATTCAAAATCACATCAAATTGAACTTTTAAATGAAACAAAACCAGTTTAATATATTTTCTTCATCTATAAAATTTAAACCCAATACCTTATTTAAAAGATAGGATTAATATGTAGTTTGCCCTCGAATTTGTCCAAAAATATCTAGTTGGCATCTAAATTTGTATTCTCATCACCTAGATTGGTACATCCTGACTAACACCATTAGTTTGTACTAACGTGATATTGATAACTAATCTAGTGGTGACACGCGTGGCAACTCTAAGAATGCCATGTGAGCATAAATAAATAAAATTAAAAATCCTTAAAAATAAATATAGTAATAAAAATAGTATAAATTTTTGTCCCGATCCTTCTTGATGCAAAAATATTATACTTTTTATTAAATTATATATTTATAAAAGGTTTTTTTATTTTTAAAATGTATATCTATCATGTGGCATACTAAAAGGTTGTCACGTGTCAAAATGGATTGGTTGTCAATATCATATCAAGTGAAACTAAAATATTATCGTAGAGATACCAAGGTAAGTGATGGAAGACAAGTTTAAGTATCGACTAAATTAAAAAAAGAATCAAATATCAACTCAATACTTTTAAACAAACATAAAAGATATGGAATCAAATTCAATGATGCATTTAATCTATTCATTAGAAGCGTAGAGATGTGAATAAACCAAAGGCAGCTTTGGTCAATGACATGATGAAAAATAAGACATCAGCCGCCTACACATTATTTAGGGGTAACATTATGCTCCCCTATTGTCCAAAGCTGCTCTTGTCTTTTGCTTATATAGCCTTTTTTTTTTTTTTTTTTTTTTTTTTTTTTCTTGCAGCTGCTACAATTATTACAAATTCTTAAGTAGATTCTATGTCTGCATATATGGTCATGCCAATCTCTAACTCTTAGGACCCCAAATTTGTGCTTACTGGTATTCTGGTTTCTTGTCATTGCTTTAAACAAATATACTTTAGGCTTTAGCATCTAACTAATGCAATAGCTACATGAGAATGGGATTTAAAAAGCCGTAATGTTATCTATCGATTTAGAATCTTAGTTAATAAATGATTATATTCAAAGACAAAGCTAGAAAATTTGAATCTTTTGAACTCTAGAAATTCGAATCCAAAAAGTAAATAAAGAAGAAACGAAAGAAGACAGCACTGAAGATTTTGAGTGTTCTCAATTTTTGAAGTTCGAAACCTCCAATTGGAAATCTGAACGATGGAGGAGCTATTGCCAACAAGAAAACATTATATTGAAAAGCCAAGGTGATTTAACGATGGCAACGATGGAAATCAGGTTCACACATGACCTATCTCACTTTGAATTTTCATTCAAGTGGATTTAAGCTTGATTCAAGGAAGAACAAGAGGAAATGAGCATGATGGTGCTATTTCCAGTTAAAGGAGCTCACCAGAGATGGCTGTAACACCCCAAACCCGACCTAGAAGTTAGGCCCGAATCTGGCGTGTCACATTGAAGTGTTTTTCGAAAACACCCTTCTTGTTTAAAAGCTTAAGTAAAATCTCAGTTACGTTAGTTTATTTTTAAAACGTGATACATTGAAAAATTATTAATTTTATTCCCAAAATATCTTTTTAATTGCGGAAGCTAATTTTGAGAGTAATCGATTTACGAAAAAGATTAAGTCGCGAAACCATTCCGAAAATGTAGCGTAAACGTAGTGTTGTTTTAAAAACTATTAGCATTTTGGAAAACCGTGATTTACTTCTAACGGATATAATTCAAACTTAAATAAAAACCCAAAGTTAAAATCCAGAAACTTAAAGAGGCCTTATTACAACCCAAATCAAAATACTTAAATGTAAGCAATCAAAACGGAAAACATAAGCGCAGGTGGCCTTCTCCGAGTCCTCGCAAAGACCAATCCGTCTAAGGTCGGGATTACTCGCACAAAGCTTAAAAACGGGGTGAGTTTACTTAAAACTCAATGTGTAATCCCCTTACTAGAGTAACGATCGTTATACAAAAACAGAAACCGAAATAGTCCAAGCCAAAGCCCTTTAACCGTAATAGTACAGCGCCAGATCAGCATACGTGGGCCAAAGCCCACTACAATACCATTTGGGTCACAAATTCATAATAGAATCAATTGGGCCTAGCCCAAACTAATAATGTAACAAGTGGCCTAAGCCCAAAGATGCAAAGATGATCTCATAACAGATATGTAATAGTATGAGGATGCATCCCACCTCGATCCAAATAACACACCACCCGTACTAACCCTACACTTACGTGGGGATAAAATCGACCCACCCAAACCAAAGACACCAATGTTAGCACCGGTTGCGGCCCTAACCGTAATCGCAACAAAGCTGCTAGTATATATATGCGGCTCTAAGCCTTCAGTAGCGGTATTATAATTGGCACAAAGCCATCAGTAACTGTATTATATTTGGCACATAGCCATCAGCGACGGTAATATAATCGGCACACAGCCTTGGGTAAATATGATCGACACAGAGTCATCGATATATATGTTGGGCACATAGCCACGGGTAAATACGATTGACACAAAGCCATAATCAAGATGGCACAGAGCCAAATTTAGGTTGGCACAGAGCCATAATCAGATTACGCGACTTTAAGCCGTCCGTCGGTCCACAGTCGTCTCATGGGACCCGTGCGACCTTAACAGATCAATACTGGATCCACAGTCGTCATGCGACCCATGCGACCTTATCAGAACTTCCTCCGTATCAATGTTCCAACCCATGCAATATGTTGTGTATGTCATGCTCAATCATTACACGTGTATGCAAAATGGCCATGCCCGAGAATGACCATTTACACACATATTAAAAGCATATCACTCACACGACCACACTCCAAGTCGCTTAAAACACGACCATACGATCACAACAAATCATTCAATTCATAGTCTAAGTTAGTCATTTACCCACAAGGGCAAAATAGCCATTTTACCCTATAAGGGTATTTCGGTAATTTTTCAAATCGAGGGTATTTCAGTAATTTTATAAATCGAGGGTATTTCAGTAATTTTTCAAACCGGAGGTATTTCAAGCATTTTCACAAATCGGTCTCAAATGACCAACGTAAGGTCCACCGTCGTCTCGAGCGACTTAAGTAACCTAAACAAATAATAACGGTGTAAATGGGCCTAAGGCCCATTACTCGCCCAAGTGGGCCCATATGCTCGTGTGGCCCAATTAGCCCAGAATAGCCTCGCCATACGAACAACACGCTTCATATACCACATCACATATATTTTATCTGTAGGTGGGCCCACAAGCCCACCGGGCCACTCACTTCCTTTCTACCAACGAGGCCCGTAACTACCTAAGTCATGCGCGCGACATAACAAGTCTATCTACGCCCCACTTAATAGTGAAGTTTACCACGCGTGGGCCCACTGCCCATAGTGCCCATAGGCCCATTCTCGCCCAAGCCCGCGAGATCGCTCATGGCGGCCTTCTCGCCGTGACGCCACGCCGTGTGAGCTCGGTTGATCACATGAGCGTCGCGACGCTCATGTGGCCCAAAAGCCCAATCCTTCCTGGCTTTTCGACTTTTAAACATCCCAAGATTTTGGCATTTGTCGCTACAGCTAACATCGTGCGAAAAACATTCACACTCTATCGGCTTTTGACCGATTAGCAATTACGGTACTAATACACACCTGATTATGAAAGCGAATTGTGCTCAAAGTAACCTTGTACCTAAATTAAACCAATAATATCCTATTAGAAACTTAACTCATAACACTAACGAAATCTAATGGAATTCCAAATCAGATACGATGCCCTTACCAACAACAGAAGCGATCACCTCTTCAGTTCACAAGCAATGCACCAATCACCCTTGGCCACAACCTACACAAGAACCCCCTCCTTCATTAGATTCACACAAGACATACGATATCATTACAACAAGAACCCTATACCCCATTCTCCACCCCTTACCAGATCGTAGAACCAAATACTGATAAAAGGAGTAGCGCACACGAGTCGAGAATCAGTTTAATCTGAAGAGTATACCAAAATAATATAGTTGGTGCGAAAAGGAGAAACAAAAGACAACAACCAGAGAAGGGAAAAATCCGAAAGAGGAAAGAAAGCGCAAGTCGGATACTCACCTATGAGTATTCGACCAATGAAGCAATTGGAGGTGAAGGTAGAGAAGTGCAGAGGAACAATATGGTAGATGTTCAGCCGATTGTTTAGAATCAATTGCAGAAGCCGATAGTAAGAGAGGGAAAAAGAATAGCCGTTTAACAAAAATCGAAGGAAATGAAAAAAAGGAAGAAGAAGAAGAAGGTATATGGCAAGAACTCAAAAGAAAGGAGAATACAACTAGAGGGCTAACTGAAAGGGGAAGTATGGGTGAACGGATGCCGAAGTGAAAATAGAAAAAGAAGCAGAATAGAACTGATCGTAGTACTCAAAAGAATAGTTGGAGTTATGAAAATAGGTCAAAATGTATTCGGCCACTCAAGGGAAGTATACGGCTAAGATGTTGCAGAGGAAAAACCCAAAAACAATGATCACCAAAAGCCGAAAATGCAAGGCTCCTCCCGGTACCGAATTTCTCGAGTATCTCCTCAAAGAAATTCGCACACTCCTTACTTCACTTCAAACTCCCATTTTTCCTCCTAAAATCCCTTCATGATTTCCGCCTCAATCTTCTCCTTGATTTTCTCCATAATCCATTTCTTGACCAGTTCAAATTCCAACCACCCTTGTAGTGTTTTATTCAAACTCTACCACTCACACAGCAAAGGAGTAAAATTGTAACACCCCTAACCCGTATCCGTCGCTGAATTGGGGTCACAAAGTGTTACTTAACAAAATTTGAACACTTTGCTTTAAAATTTTGAGCATACAAATATATGAATTAACAATCACAAGCAATATTGCACTTTCAATCCACCATATATAATTAAGCAAAATATGAATCACAAAAATTATATGCGCTTTTAACTATATCGAAATTAGCCATTCATTCACGGCATGTATACACTTAACCATGTGACTCATATCCAATTCGGGTGCAAGTAAAATATCATACAAATTTCTCGTCCAAACACATATGCAACCTTAATGTCATCATCCTATGGACAAACATAACATTTATGCAACATTTTTAATACGCTGTAATAATCTATCATTATGAACTAATATAAAAGCACAAAATGCAACCCTTATATACACTATTCGCATATTAATTACCAAGCATAAATCACATTCACAAACCGATTCCTCTCTCTCTCACCCATTTCATTTATTAAAAATAAGTTCAAGGGTAGCACAGAGAGCTTTACCATTCAATATTAAGCTAACCTTTGTCAAGACAATTTATAATCATCCTTAGTCATCACAAGCCTAACCTAAATATTCAATTACTTATGACTATTACAAAGGCATATGCACATTTTTTTTTTTTACTTATAACTTGCCATTCATAAACATTAACTTAACATCTTTAATAATCCAAATAGACCAAATTAAGTCACAACCGAAAAGTACATTCTCTCAACTATATCTACCTCATTCGAACCAAATCAAAACAAATGCAACACATATCAATATGTCATGCTTATCCCAAACGCAACACATCTCTATATAATAGGCATATTACTTATTTAATATACTACATGTTATAACTCATCAAGCATCCGCCATTTTCTTCATTGTTAAAACACATGACCACACACCACAACATGTATATCATATGACCACTTTCCATACATGATTAAACCATTACCGAATTTCACATTCCTTAATATTATAATCAAGCCATTATATTATGATGAACATAGGAATTAAACTTGATCAAAAGAAATAGCCATTTTCGCAAGGCTATACATATATACAAGACCGAATGTCCTTAGTCTAAACCTTAGTCTAACCTATACATGCCTTCGATTCAAAACTAAGATTAAGTACCAAAAAGGGGTGATAGTGTGGTTGACTTTTCCGACGATCCTCAGATACCCGTAGCTTGATCAAAATCTATAAAACAGAACAAAGAGCACACACGGAGTAAGCTTACTAGCTTAGTAAGTCTTAAGCAAATTTAAATAAAATAATTCAATTTAACACCTAAACTTTCCAAGTCAAATACTTAATATTACTTCAAACTTTAACAAATCACACATATGGTGTCACATTACTGAACTTCAATATCGTATTTAACTTAACATTTCTCATTATCCTACCTTTAACAAAAAGTTCATTAATTCAACTCAAAATTCAATTGATAAGCATCCATTTCTTGCCAAATACTCAATTCAGATGCACATCATTTTAAATGGAATCATATACAAGAGCATATATATATGCTTATTCACTTCACATCTTATCACTCTAAAGGTTCAATATGCACGAAATATCAATATGATTTCCTAACCAAACAACCGAATATACATACATAATCATATACCACATTTTCGTCCCACATCACATATATTTTTATATATATATATATAAACTCAATTAAACAACTCACGATACTTACACAGCATTTACTCAGTAATTTAATTCATACGAATAAGCTTAAGTTTGTCCTTTTGTCAACATAAGTCCACCAATTTATATGCATAAGCTCGTATTTAAAAATCACCTAATTTAGCCTCAGGCAATAAGCCCAAATCTTTCAAAAGACGAGGCCCGCTAGGCTCGGCCCGATACATTTCACCTGCACAAAGCTCCGCTAGGCATTAAGCCCGATACATTTCACCGGCACAAAGCTCACTAGGCATTAAGCCCGATACATTCGATATAATTCAAATATAACATGTGCCGTGGCTTGATTTAAATCACTTGTACAAAATGAAATCAAGTAGGTTTAACTACCATTCATAATCAAATCTTTATGTCACATTCGCCTCGATTAAATTTCAATCCAACAGTTCAAAGTTCGACATGTAAACTATATTACTTAACAATATTTACAGTAGAATAACTTGCTTAAGGACTTACTCTCGACCGTCGATGGATAACGTGATACCGACTATTCGATGATCTTCGCCTTTCCCGATCCAAACTGTTTTTCTTTGTTCTTGATCTAAACAAATTAAAATTTAGCTCATTCAAATACATTTCATTTTAATTTAGTCCCAAAATACATAAACAATCAAATTACCATTTTACCCCTACTATTTCACATTTTTGCAATTTGGTCCTATTTGCACAAAACACAAAATACACAAAATTTCACTATAACACTTAAGGGCCGAATGTTCATAGGGACTATTCTAGTCCATTCATTTCATTTATTTTGCATTTTAGCCCCCTCAAAAATTCATTTTTGCAATTTAGCCTAAAATACTTAAATTCACTATAATTCCCAATACAAAACACACTAATCTTTAACATATCTTTAATTTAAAATTATCAAACATCAAAAACCACATGAACATATCAATGGCCGAATATCACATACACACTAATCTCAAAAATTTTAGCATGGGTCGGATAATATACGAAGCAACGATCACAAAAACGTAGAAATTATCAAAAACCGAGCTAAAATTCATACCTAATTGAGCTTGATGATGGCCGAATGTTTTAAGCCTTTAAACCCCTTTTTCTTAGCTAACTCACGGCAATGGAAGAAGAAGAACAACTAAAATGGCTTTTAATTTCATATAATATAACATATAATAACATTTTTTTATGTTTTACCATTTTAACCTTTAATTAATAATAAAAATAACTTATAATATAAGGTTACACTTGACCTTTGTCACCCACTAACTCATAAAATGGGTTAATTACTCTTTTAATACTCCATATTAAAAAGCCATTATCATTCTAGCACTTTACACTATAGTTTATAACTTTTACACTTTACACGATTAAGTCCTTTTTATTTAATTAAGCACGCAAACGATTAAATTTTTCTACGAAAATTTCACACACATTAATTCACATATAATAAGCACAAAATATAATATTTAAAAATATTTCAGACTCGGATTCGTGGTCCCGAAACCACCGTTCCGATTAGGGTCAAATTCGGACTGTTACAAAAATAAATACTCCTTTGTGCATAGAGTGACTTGAACTCAAGCTCCCTTGCCACCATAATGATGCCACAACCACTGAACTACAAGCTCATCTTGTGTCACATTATAATCTTAATTACTTAAAAAGCTTAATACCAGGAGTCAGGGTTCCCCTAATGCTAAAAAATAAAAATTTCCCAAATGACATGACTTGCACCCAGGACTTCTTAAAAGCCCCCTAACCTTCCAAAATCACTCACCTAACAGATCCAACATGCATTTGTGTCGTTCTCTTGTTCTAAAAAATTTTACACACTCCCATGCCCAAGGCCCAATAGGCCCAATTCTATTAGGCCCAAATTCAGGGTGTTACAATGGCGGCAATGCAAGGTCTGGCAATTACGTGGATTCCAAATGTGCATTAAACAGTAATTTTATTGTCACGCTCGATTATTGTCACACCGTTAATGGCAAGTAACAACTCAATGACTATAATATAACAATTCGATAACGTTAATGATCATATTGTAATTTTTCAAAGTTTAGTGATCATAACATAATTTAAATCATACATAAGTGATAAACTTATTATTTACCCATTCACTAAGGGGCCGATGCTTCAAGTTGAATGGTAAAAAAAAAATCAATTTCCGTTAAAAACTCAATTTCGAGCATGGAGAGCTTACACACGGTCATTAAACTATTAGTAAGTTTACATTTTGGTCACTCAACTTTAAAAAATTACAAAATGATCATTAAACTATTCGAAAATTTTCATTTAAGTCCTTGAGTTATTAAAATCGTTGTTGTAAGGCCTTATTTGTTCATACCGCTTGCACCAATCGAAAGCTCTCATTCCCCTTCTCTTTTACAAGTTAGTTTTTTTTTCATAAAATAGCTTTGAACGTCACGAGTCTGCGAAACAAAATCCAAACAACTTTCTTCTTCAATCTTTGATATTGGCCATTAGCTTGACTTGGATCTAAGGTATGTTATTGTACTTATCGATGAGTACTAGAGCCAGTTTAGCATTGCTTCTCAGAAGCACTTTTGGGACAAAAAATATTTTTGAAATAAAAGTATTGCTAAACGAGATACTTTTGAGTTTTTCAAAAATGCTTTTGGGATAAAAAAAAATACTTTGCAAAAACACTTTTTTGGCCAAAAGCAGAATTAGAAAAATTTAACTTTTACTTAAAAGTGCTTCTGAAAAACAATGCTAAATTGATTTTGAAAAACAATGCTAAACTGACTCCTAGTTCAACATACTAATCGCCAAATTGTTGTTTGGAACTCGCTAATCAAATTAAAAAAAACCTTAACGACCTAATAGCTTAAATGACAACTTTTGAATAGTTGAATAAACTTTTAATTACCTAGTACTAAAATGTCTTTAAAAATGGTTGCAATGTTTATGTGATGCATAAACAAAATAGAGTGAATTAATAAATACTGCTACACTAATAAAATTATAGTATTAATTGGTCAAGGAAAAAAAACACCATATTAAAAGGTTGTTTAAATGAGTATGAATAGTGAAGAGATTTTGCCTGAGAAATGAAAGACAAGGCCGTAAGTAAATAATTGTGGAATGAATCCTTATTGGCTACCAAAAGAATAAATACAAACAATAAAAATTAAATGACATAGGTGAAACCCCAAATTTGGAACAACAACAACAGCAGCAGCAAATTTCTGGAATTTGGGGAACATGAATGAAATGGAACAGGAAGAATTTGCTGCTGAGGATTTTGGGGCTTTTGTAAGCAAAGCATTTATGACATATTAACAAGCTCTAGCTCTGGAATTGGCTGTTTTTTAACTTAGCTTTAAGCTCCAATTAAATACTTGAATTTGATTTTTTAGTTCAAATTGGTATCTAAATTAGGTTTTTTGGTCACTTACGGTAAATGATTTAATTGAATCAATTTAAACTATTAAATTAAATTTAGGTACTTAATTGTATAAAAAGAAAAAAACTCTTTAAATACCAATTTGAACCTTAAAGCTAAATTTAAATACTAAAGTGTATATTTATCTTTCAAATTTTTGTAAAATTCAAGGATCAAATTCTAATTAACTGAGTTAATTTCTTAATTTTCGTAAACTAGATATATGAAAAATAAAAAAGTTCTTTTTTAAGGAAAACCTTGCTTGATTCCAATTGCCTGCCCCCAATGCCATCAATAATTCATATGGTCCTCGTGCATGGCCCTAATGCCACACCAAAATCAAGATACATGGCTGTCTCCAAGAAACACATGGCTCAAGACTTAATCAAGTTAAGCTGCTTGCTTGACCTCGATTAAGCTAATTTGTATTTAAATTCAAGCTCATTCATACTTAAGCTCTTTCTATATAATAAGAGAAAGAATATAATTTCATAATAAAAACATATTAAAATAAAAAACTCAATTAAGCTCGCAAGCCGTTCAAATCGAATATTACAGTATTCAAATTTGGTTTGATCGGTAACTCAAGCTCGACTCATTAATTATCAAACCTAGTTCTTAGGTTTTCTTTTTACGAATCGAACACGAAAAACTCGCAAGCACCAATGTCTCTTTTACACCCTTCATAATGATAATAAAAACAGCATGTAAACAGGAAATATTTGGTGATACAACAATCAATGCATGTATAAGCATTTCTGAATTACACACTGTTTATATACAAAAGTGTATCAGCATTTATATTCATGCAGCTTCAAGCATCAGGCTGTTTGACTCCTTGTTCTTTGCCGGTAACCCGGAATTCTGAATTGCTGATCCGCTGCCCGGAGCATCATCTGCTAGTTTTAGATTCAACAAAGCGTCAGCCAATGATTGATCAGTTCCTTCTGAATCACTAACTCCAGCTTCGGGATTTAGATCTTTAAGGTTTCCACTTCCGATTTCTAGCTCCAATTTCCTGAATTCCTCTTCGATATCTTCGTCCTCCATGTCCAGGGACGAAGCTGGTTCTTCAACAGTAAAAAAAGAACAGGTTAGACAAGAAGACAGTACGCAATAACTCGATGGAAATTAATTACCATTTCACAATAACTACAAGGATGGCTAATAAATACTACCTAGAGCCTTTTCAACTTGCTTCTGTGAATCAATGCTCTCTTTGAGTTCTTCTAAACAAAGCTGAACTTCTTCAATGCTTATTTTATTCTCCTTTATCACTCGTGCTCCAATCTGGATTGCTTCAGTTACCTGCCATCGGGGAGTAATACATCAGCTTATTCACTATCTGCCAATTTTCTCGATATCTAAAACCGAAGTCAGAAGCTCAACTATGTCATGTTTATATCACGAAAAGAGAAGTTTTAAGTTGTAGTAGCTGACCTGTTTCGTTGATTCAGCATTTGCAATAACACTTAAGACCTCTTCCACTCTGTTAAGAAGTGAGTTACATTTCTCTCTATTCTCGGTGCCCAACTTCATCTCTTTTGCATGTCTCAAGGCTAATTTCTTGTTCCCAGACTTCAACAAGGCTAATGCTGACTGTCTTGACCTGCCAAATATAAACTCAACCACAAGACCGGTATATTTAGAGCTTAAAAACACTGAGCCATGCATATAAGATACAAATGGTTTTAAAATCAATACATTTGTCTCGAAATATTCTCGGTTCAAAAAAGAGTTAAACTGAACTTCTGAACCAGTCGGCATAGTGCAACCGACTCTTGTCCTAAACCGATTAACCATTAACAATCTTCATATGCATTAATCATAATTCAGCAGATGAAATAAGACCAACAGACTCAAAAGAAAGATACATTTCCCAGCGCCGGTCGATCACATCGAGTTGTTGTTGAAGTTTTTCTTGAGTCCAAATGAGGTGGAGAGTGTCGAAATCTAAACTCGAGACACCAGAAACCACAGCTGACGAAAGGGAAACTTTTATACCCTGCAATAAATCAGATTACTTGCAATAACAAAAAATTTGCAAAGACTTTATAACTCAAGCCAGTTTATCGACACAACAAGCAGCACACACCTCGATTAGTTCTTTCTTGTTGGTGGAGAGATATCGACCTTTCCTGCACCCTGACAAGTAACTCAACACAGCATAACCTTCCTTTTGTCCTCCACACATACTCTCGAACTTGTTCCTCGTAACAACGCAATATGAATTCCAGTGACTTTCGGACAAACACTTAATCACTTCATCAGCTTTCTCCTAAGAACAATTAGATTAAAACAGTTAAAATATTCCAATTTTTAGTTCATGAAATAGTACTTTTCACAAACATGTTGCAAACCTTCAACAATGTTGTAAGAATCAGACAATCTTCAAGAAGGATACTTTCAGGAGACACTGTTGATCTGTTCATCAAGCTTTTCACTTTATAAAATAATTGAGTTATTCTCCCACTATAAGGACCCACCATGTCCGAAATTCGAGTTATTTCACCTTCATTATACATAATAAACTGAAATTTTCATCAAAATAATAAAACCCAAAAATTCCATAAAACAAAACAATCAAATTAACCCATAATTTAGCTCACCAATACGTGATCAATGCACAAAGGAGTTAAGCCTCCTCTATTAAACCACTCATTTTTCACCTAGAAAACAATTTATAAGCAAAACGAAATAAAGATCAATTTTATAAGTGAAAAATAAGTAGAAAATTGAAAACCTGGGGAGGGGAAATGACGAAGACACCAAAGCGGCGGGCGATTTTTACGATCAAATTTTTCCAGAACTGGAATTTGGGTTCCCAATCGGATTTTTGACCGCTAAAAGCTTTAAACCGGGCCGTTGCGATTAATTCATCGTCCCAATCAGGTACTTCTTTTCTTATGAATTCCTTCACTGATTTCGAATCCATATTTCTTCTGAAAATCGAAAAATTCAATTGAACTCCCGCTCAACCCAAATGCTTCCGTTAGGTTTTTGCAATTTTCTCGAGAAATTTACTAGGAAAAAGAAAAAAAGAAAATCCAAATGCGATTTGGATTGTGAAGCGGATCTAAACTTGGATCCAAGCCCAATTGAAATCTTTCACGGTTTTTTTTTTAACATTGTTAGGGTATTTAGGTCTTTTACATGAGAGAAATAAATTATTTTAAAATGTTACTCCTTTCATTCTAAATTAGATCATAGGTCGGGTCAAGGTTTTACAAAAATAAAAAATTAAAAAAATTCTTTGCTTATTTTTGGTCCGGCTCAACTTGAAAAAACAAACCTATTTTATGATTTTTAAAAATTAATAAATTATTAAAATTATTTTTAATATTTATATTTTTATAATTAAATTTAATTTTAAAAACATTTTTTATCATTTAAATTGAATTCAAATTAGCCCAAGACATAAAAATTTTGTCCCAATTAGATCGAGCGAGCTACCGAGCCCATGAACAAGTATATTCCTCCCCCAAAACCAATAAAATTAATCTCTATTTTAATTTATGAGAAGTTGACGAAAATTAAAAAGTTTTTAGAAAAAAATCAAAAAATTATCTCTATTTTAATTTATTAGAAATAGATACTTAATACTTGACTAAAATTAATTTTTTTTATGTTATTCTTTTTCTAATCCCCGTGTTAATATTATGATGGTAAAAAGATTAAGTGATATTTTTTTAGGATGTCATGATCACAAAATGTAACATATTTACAAATATATATATATATATTCAATCAATTAAAATGTAAAATCAAATCAATAAAAAAAAAAAAAAGCGCAAAAACCCACTTCCATATATCACAATTAAGTACAACATCAACTTAAGATATAAGCTATCTTATAAACTTATTTTGATTAAATGTAATTTGTTTATCAATTATGTAGGGTTAATTTTTTGTGATGTTATGTGTTGAGATTGTTTTTTTTTTATGTGATGCTCCAATTTGTTGTTAATTGTTATAACAATTTTAAGGTATAGGAGTAAATTTGATTATTAAACTTAGTTCTATTCTCTTTTTTTTTTTAGGTATAATGTTAAATTTAGTTTTGAATATTTATATTTGTTTGTCAATTTAACCTTTATTCTTATTTAAGTTAAATTTGACCCTCAATTTTTTATAAAAAAGTAGAATTTGACCATCAACCTTTCAAAAAGAGTTCAATTGTTGGTTTTTTAATGACCAAAATGTTAAAATTTTAAACATGATAGCCCACATGGCAATTTACGTGTTTTTCATACAATATAATTTTTTTGTTGTGTAGATGCTTATTTACTTAATAATGAACAACCAATTTAATGGACATTTAGAACAGTTAGATATTAAGGAAAAACGAAAAATAGCTTTGAAACTTCCACCACAAAAACAAAACAAAAATCAATTTCTAATTAAATTTAAAATAATAACATTCTCTACTCTTTATTAAATAATATCAATATTTATTGCATTAATAAAATTTAATATATATTCATTCAAGATGGTAAATTGTGATTAAAACAACTTTAAACCAAATGTTAATCAACTCTTGAGTGGGTTGAATAGAAACCATTTAATTGTATGATAATACTTTCTTTAAAACTAACCTTCTTAATTTTAAAAATAAATATACTTTCTTCATCATTTTTTTTCCATTTGTATAATAAGGACAGAGTAATATAGGATATTTTCACATAATCAAGACAAATTTCAAAAAAGAAATTAAAAAATTAAACAATATCAATTTTTAAATTTCTTCACTTTTGGGTTACATATTTGTAAATTATCTTTTTTATTTAATTTTAAAAATAAATATTTATTTAATTATATCATAGAGTAGATATTGATAAAGTAAATAAGTATATTTATACTTTATCAACTTAATAAACAACAAACTTAAAAAAGCAAACAATATCAATTCTCTTGTATCTTTAACCCTTCCAAAATATTATGTTTTATCTTGGACCCCTTTAAAGCAATTTTTTAGCTTCCCCCAGATATAATATTGGAGAGGGGGAAGGGAATGATAGGGCATAGAGCAGGGGCAAGTAGTAGCATTGGCCCCAAAAATGGTCAAGTTGCTTTGTAGCCCTTTGAAAATTAAAAAAAAAAATTACAAGATAGTATAATGGTAATTTTGTATTTTAACCTCTCCAAAAATTGATGATTCATCTCTGATCCCCTTAAGGTAATTTTCTGGCTTCACCTCAATTACAATATTGGGGAGGGGAAAGGTGCCATATAGAAGCTTTAACCTCTGTTATAAACAAATCTTTGCCCCTTTACCTCTTAGAAACCACAGTGATTGACATGAATGATTTATTGATTTTTAGATAGTTGATCTCTCTTTGAGTGACTACATTGGCCTTCACGCATCAAGGCATGCAACCTATGTGCCACACACTGTCGGTAGGTATTCAATTAAGTGATTCAGAAAAGCTCAGTGTTCGATTGTTGAGAGGCTTGCGAACACGTTAATGATGCACAATTGAAACAATGGGAAGAAACTCATGGCAGTTAGGATTGTAAAACATGCAATGGAGATCATTTATCTCCTCACTGATCAAAACCTAATTCAAGTCATTGTCGATGCTATTGTAAACAGGTAAGTCTCTCAACTCTCAATGACCTTAAGAACTTTTCTCAATTATGGTTCATTTCATCACTTAATGCTATAACCTTTCATGTTATATTAGTTGACCTTGTGAAGATGCTACCCGTATCAGCTCAGTTGGTGTTGTTAGGTGTCAGGCTATTGATATTTTGCCAAATTGTTGTGTGAATCAAGCCATCTATATAATAACCACTAGTGCTCATGAATCTGCATTCAAGAATATTAAAACCATTGCCAAATGTTTGGCTGATGAGCTTATTAACGCTGCTAAGGGATCATCCAACAGGTACTAAATGAGGGTATTCTTAAATTTTGTCTCATGTTCTTTTATATGCTAATGTCAAATTACTCTCATTTGGTGTAGTTATGCCATTAAGAAGAAGATGAAATTGAAAGAGTTGCCAAGGCCAACCGTTGATGAAGGATATTGGAAGAAATAAATTACACCATGGCATTGGAGATTTTTTTTTTTTCAATCAATCTTTTACAATAAGATCCTTGTTTTGGGTTTGTTATTATATAGTTAAAATGAGAGAGATTTAGTCAATTTTATTTTAAGTATTTTCATTAACTTTTAATTGTTTTGTCTATTTAATATTTAGTTTTTTTTTACCAGAGTTTAATATTTAGTTAATCAATTTTACTCTGCTGTTAGTTTTAATAAAAATATTTATTTTACTAAACAGGACAATTCGGATCTGAGGTCTGTAGAATTCCTGGATTCGAACTTGGGTTCGAAATCAAATGGTTCCAAAGACCGAAGAGGCGGGGGTAAAGACAGGGGTAGTCGAAGTACTAGGAGAACTTATATCGCTCTACGAGGTCGAAGGAATCGTTTTAAATCTTCTGGAAGCACGCGTGTTCCTTTAGCTGAGTCTATGGAGACAATGGTGGAACTTTTATCCCCCCAAATTATCAACGAGATTTCGAATGCTAAGTGTAACACCCCTTACCCGTATCCAACGCCGGAACAGGGTACGAGGCGTTACCAGACTTAAAATTTCTTGAACATGTAAAACCGGGTCATAAAATTTCGTCAAATTTAAAAATTTTCTAACACATGCATTTTGTCCCTTATATGGGCTTATAAAGCTCAAAACATCCTTTAGGATGGTTCGGGACTAAAGCGAGAACTTTGGAAACTTTTGGGAAAATTTAGAAAATTTTGTCAAAACAGGGGTCACATGCCCGTGTCCCTAACCCGTGTAACTCTCTGTTTATGACGTCTGTCGAAACCATTTTAAATTGATTTAAAAAACGGGGATCGACTTTTAAAAACAAAAATGGGAGTCGCCACCAATCTCTTTTTACTTAGGTGTGATTGGATCACCTTTGAAAATGTTTTATTTCAAAATACTGATTTTGGTCCACGAAAAACAAGAAAAATGGGTTCGGGAATCGGTTACGTATGAGGAAGGATTAGCACCCTCATAACGCCCAAAAATTGGTACCTAATCGATAAAATCACGTCCTATTGTTGCAAATTTGAAAATTTTTAAAATAAGATCCTTTTATTAGAAGAAAAACCAAAACTTGCCTATCTCAAAGCAATAAAATACTATACCCAGTAAGTTAGGATACAACATCTCATAACTTCGAAACTAGGTTTATTAGAAGAAAAACCAAGACTTGCCTATCTCAAAGCAATAAAATACTATACCCAGTAAGTTAGGATACATCATCTCATAACTTCGAAAGTAGGCACGTCTTTATTTTAGAAAATTCCTACCTCGAGACACAAAACATCATATCCAGTAAGTTAGGACAAAACGTTTTGCATTCCCAAGAATAGGTTTTTTTAATTTGAAATTGGTAAGTTTCAGTTTTTAAAAGAGAAGGGATATCTAATACCTTAAGTTCTACGAGAAAAATCGAAACCCAGTAAGTTATGGCACAATTCTTCTCGAAGTCCCCAAATATCACATATCACCGTATTTTTTAAAATATTTAAATAAAATGCTTTAATTCAAAAGGTATTTTTATAAAAATGGTTTGAGTAAATCATACATTACAACATATATACCAAATATCAGTTTATCATAACTATGAATTATATTAACAATTACTATTAATGAATAATTAAAGAATAATACGAAGTAATAAGTGATGCAATAAAATAAATATACTAAAACAAAAATATAAAATTGATAGAGGAATAACATAAACAAAAGATAAACAAATATAAAATATAAGGCAGTAAATAACAAATAAATATAAAGCTTTACATGCATAACGACACAGAATGAATTATTATAGATATTGCAAATTAAGACATATGGCTTTAAATAAAAATGATGTGGAATAATAAAATGAATCATATATATAAATAAATGAATTAATGATAAAAATGATGCGGAGTAATAAAAAATAATACATATACATTATAAAAATATATTGTTAAAGGAATAAATAATATATAACTTTAAATAAAATTACATTTATAATATAATAATCTAATACATATATATTTTATAAAAACAATAAAAATAAATATATGTTATAAATAAATTTTATACCAAGTAAGATTTTAGAAAATAATATAATATAATACTATATATACAAAATTTTAAAAATATATATAATACAATAACAAACATAAAAGTTATAAAATATTATGCAATATATAAAAAAATTAAATAAAATAATAAATAGTAATAATGTAATATTTAAAAATACTAAGTATTTAAGAAAAATAATACATAAAACTTTTATTAATAAATTAATTCTTTAAAAAAATATGATTTTAATATAATAAAACAATTTTAATATAGTGTTAAAATAATTTAAAATGAAATAAAGTAAAAAAGATTTTTTTTAAAAATAAGGATTAAATAGCAATTAAAATAGGTATAAAAGGACTAATTTATAACGCGCGTCATACTGTAGGGACTCATTAGGCAATTATGCCTTCTTTCCAAAACGACGTCGTTCGATTATTAGCCTTTAAGAAGCTTGAGGATCGATTGAAATAGAGTATAAGTTTTTGGGCTAATTTAAAATAAATAAAAAAATGATTTGGATGAAATTAAATTTAATGAAATAGCGGAGGGACTAAAAGGGTAATTTTCCTTTTTATAAACGCAGCGATCCTCCCGGGTTTTCGGGTCAACGCTGCGGATCCTTTCATTAAACGCACGCCGCTTTTGGTTATTAATGGGCTATGCCAAAACGACATCGTCGGATGGGCTATAAAAGCTAGAAAAAAAAACCAAATTCATTTTAAACATCGATTTAAAAAAAAGCAGTAGAAATTTTTGCTCGCCTCACAGTCATCGGACCTCAGGCCTTTATCGCACGCGCCTCACGCGCCGCCGTGGCCAATGGTCAAAACCCCTCTGTTTTGAAGCCAAAACGCAGGTAACCTTCCTATCTTTTTCTTTGTTTTTAATATTCGTAAAAAAAATTGTAAATCCAAAAAATAAAATGAAATAACATAAAAATCACCTCGGCTAAAGAAATAGTCCCTGTATTCTGTTTTCAATGTGTTTTTGTCTCTGTTTGTATTTCTATGTATTTGTGTATTTTTTCGTGTCCCTCTGTTACAAAATAATCAGGCTTTTATAGCCTTGAAAATAAAAAAATAAAAAAGGAATTTGCTACTATTTTGCCATTTTTGCTGCGGTTTGTTTCCTTTCTTTTGCAGGTGGACGAAGATCTCGTTTGCGCTTTGATGGCGGTGCAACCAAAGGTGGGCGCGAGGAGCTGATTGCGGCGCAAAGACAGGGGCTACTTGCTGGCTCTTGCGGCGCAAGGGAAAGGGGTGCTGTGGCGCCTAGGGTTTCCTCAGAAACCCTAGGTCTCTGAGTCCACTTAATGTTTTGGGCCTTTTGGGCCATACAAACTTGGGTCTGGGGTAGTTTGGGTCAGGATCTATTTTTGGGGTATTGGGTCATGGGTTTAAGAGTTGGGCTCGGGTGTAATGGGTAATGGGTAGCTGGTTTGTAATTGGGTTTTTGGGTGTTAGTTTGGGCCAAGGGTCTGGTCTGGTTTTGTAAAAATGGACTGTAAAACTGGACTTTATTTATTATTATTTTGTTTTTTTTCTTTTTCTGAATAAAATGGGCCCGGGCACAAATAGGTCACTACAGCTGCCCCTCTTTGATCATTGTCGTGTAACGAGAATAGAGCAAAGACTATAAAAGGACCCATTTTGCCCAGTCTTGTCAGATGGTTGCCAACCCAACTGCAACTTCAGGGGGACTGGAATGTAGATTTGATGGCTTCAATTTGCTTCACTCGCAACTTCGTGAAGACAAGGTGAAAGTGTCTTTGATCGCTTCTTCGCAACTTCGTGAAGATGAGATCTTCTCGCTTCGATCTACTCATTTGCAACTTCGGGAGATAAGGCTAAAAGTGTTTTTTGATCTGCTTCGCAACTTCGGAAGATAAGATCTTCTGCTTTCATTCTACTCATTTGCAACTTCAGGGAGATAAGGCTAAAAGTGTTTTTTAATTTACTTCCTGCAACTTCAGGAAGATAAGATCTTCTGTCTTCAGTCTACTCCACCGCAACTTCGGGGAGGTAAGGTCAAAGTGTTTTCGATCCGCTTCGCAACTTCGGAAGATAAGATCTTCTGTCTTCGCCTACTCCACTGCAACTTCAGGGAGATAAGGCTGAAAGTGTTTTTGATCTGCTTCCTGCAACTTCAGAAAGATAAGTTCTTCTGTCTTTAGTCTACTCCACTGCAACTTCAGGGAGATAAGGCTGAAAGTGTTTTTGATTTGCTTCCTGCAACTTCAGGAAGATAAGATCTTATGTCTTCAGTCTACTCCACTGCAACTTCAGGGAGATAAGGCTAAAAAGTACTTTTGATCTACTTCCTGCAACTTCAGGAAGATAAGATCTTCTGTCTTGATCTACTCATTTGCAACTTCGTGGAGATAAGGCTAAAAATGCTTTTGATCTGCTTCCTGCAACTTCAGGAAGATAAGATCTTCTGTCTTCAGTCTACTCCACTGCAACTTCAGGGAGATAAGGCTAAAAGTGCTTTTGATCTGCTTCCTGCAACTTTAGGAAGATAAGATCTTTTATCTTTAGTCTACTCCGCTGCAACCTCAGGGAGATAAGACTGAAAGTGTCTTCGATCTGCTTCCTGCAACTTCAGGAAGACGAGATCTTTTATCTTTAGTCTACTCCGCTGCAACTTCAGGGAGATAAGACTGAAAGTGTCTTTGATTTGCTTCCTGCAACTTCAAGAAGATGAGATCTGCAAATTCACCGATATTGGTACACTGTCCACTGAGGGACATGTCCTGTAGACTCGGTTTCGTATGTTTATGTCACATGACTAAGATGCTATGATTAGAATGAATCAAATGCTTCTAGCTACATGTATCATGTTATGAAAATGATTCCTTTTAAAGGATTAGGATTAGGATGCAATGATCGGAATGAATCAAATGCTTCTAATAAACTTTGCTATGATACAAAAATGTTATGAGTATGATTCCTACTCTAGGTTTTATCACTCATTTGTTCTTCATTCTTGTTCATCAATCATGTTTTGCTCAACAAGCTTGCCCCAATATAATTTCTGAGCCAACTCCGCTTGGATCTTGAGAACACAAGGCTTGTACCATCCTACCACAATGGGAATTGAAACTTTTTCAATCTGACCCATCTGCAATTTTCAAGGTATAGGGTTTATTTCGAATTCAACCCATTCCTCCATAATTTAGGGTTTCTTAGTTTATCACACCACCCCCGAATGTTATGACCTGATGACATCACTTACTTCCATCACATCAACATTATTTTGTCCAATTATCAATTGGACAAAGAATTCAGAGAAATAGTCTCTATCCAGACCCTTCTTTCTCAAATATTTCTATGCACATGGAAATTCTGAACAATTGTCTTGTTTTGGTTCCTTGCCTTATCTAGAATTTCCAAAATAATATGTAGAACTTCTTTTTATGAAATTATTAGCTCGCCAATCATTATTTCAATGCAACACATTTATGAATAATGGGTAACAAATAAATTGCTCAAAAAGAGTTAAAATTGAATAAATTATCAAAAATACAAATAAAATTAACTGAGAACATATCTTTGAGAAGAAAAAGAATCCCAAGATAGTAAAATGAATAGGACAAAAATCAGATGCCCTAGATATCGCCGATTGAGCTTCTATATACAAACTTTATGAAGACTGCCTTGGGCTCAACATGTGTTTAGAAGACCTAAAGTACTTTGTTGATGCCCCGATATGCAACATTCTTCATTTCATTTTTGATTCAAGTGTAGCAAGATGACTGCGTGTCCATTCAGAATTTGAGCCGCCTTTTTCGGGTTTTCAACTCAAAACCCCTTTGGTCTCAAGGCGCCCTTTGCGGGTTTTCGCCTTGACCTCTCCATTTTTTTCTTTTTTTTTTAGAAACTCAAAGCGCCCTTTTCGGGTTTTCACTTTGGCCTCTTCTCCTTTTCAAGTAAAATACTTTTTGACTGAGTCAGAGTTCACAGGGTTGGGTAAACTTTTCCCATCCATTTCGGTCAAGATCAATGCTCCTCTAGAGAAAGCCTTCTTCACCACATATGGTCCTTCCCAATTCGGCATCCATTTTCCTCTGGAATCCTTTTGTATGGGAAGGATCTTTTTCAATACAAGGTCCCCCTCATGAAACTCTCTTGGGCGAACTTTCTTATTATAGGCTCGCATTATTCGTTTTTGGTACATCTGACCATGACGAATAGCCCTTAGCCTCTTTTCTTCAATTAAATTCAATTGATCATACCGAGCTGGATCCATTCACTTCATCCAAATTTATTTATTTCGACAAAACTCGAAGAGAAGGAATTTCCACTTCAATAGGTAGAAACGACCTCCATTCCATAGACTAACGAGAAGGGCGTTGCCCGATGAGGAGGTTCCGACGGATGTTCGATAAGCATAGAGTGCAAACGGTAGTTTCTCATGCCAATCCTTATAAGTCTCAGTCATCTTCCCTACTATCTTCTTGATATTTTTTTGGCCGCTTCCACTGCCCCATTCATTTTTGGACGATACGGAGACAAGTTATGGTGCTTGATCCCAAATTGACTACAAATTTCTGCTATCATGCTGTTGTTGAAATTCAGCGCGTTATCTGATATGATCCTCTCGGGCATTCCATATCGACAAATGATCTCCTTTTTCAAGAAACGACTAACTGCTGACTTAGTGACGCTACCATATGAAGCAGCCTCAACCCATTTCGTGAAGTAGTCAATTACCACAAAGATGAATCGATGTCCATTCGAAGCTTTTGGTGAAATTGGTCCAATAACATCCATGCCCCACATGGAAAATGGCCATGGGGAAGTCATAACGTGCAAAGGTGAAGGAGGCACATGAATTTTATCTCCGTAATTCTGGCATTTATGACATCTCTTAGCATAGTTGATAGAATCACCTTTCATGGTGGACCAATAATATCCAAATCTCCTTATCTGGCCATTGTGAATCCATTAGCGTGTGTTCCACAAACGCCCTCATGAACCTCTTCCAGGATTTTCCTAGCTTTAACTGCATCAACGTATCTCAATAATACTTGATCTTTTCTCTTTTTGTACAAGATATCCCCATCTAAAACATAGTCAGAGGCCAATCTTCTTAAAGTCCTTTTCTCATTCTCAGTTGCGTGCTCCGGGTATTCACGATTTCTTACGTATCGTAATATATCCTGATACCAAGGCTGGTCATCTCTTTCCTCCTCTTCTATGTCATAACAATGAGTCGAAACTTCGAAGATACTCATCTGAATAGGTCTCATATCTTTGGTCTGTTTACTTTGATCATAGAAGCCAGAGTTGCCAAAGCATCCGCCATCTGGTTTTCATCTCGTGGGAGATAATTAAAAGTGATCTCATCGAACTCCTCAATCAATCCCAGAACTATTTTCCAATAATCACTTAGCTTGGGATCTCTTGTCTCCCATTCTCCTTTAAGCTGGTAGATTACTAAGGCAGAATCTCCATATACTTCTAGTACTCTGATCTTACGCTCTACGGCTGCTCGAATTCCCATGATGCATGCTTCATATTCCGCCATGTTGTTCGTGCAATCGAAATCCAGTTTGCATGTAAATGGGTAATGATCACCACTAGGGGATACCAAGATTGCCCCAATTCTATTTCCCACAACATTTGACGCTCCATCGAAGTTTAGCTTCCACGGACAATCTTCAGTATTTGCCACATACATCAACTCCTCATTCGAGAAATCAAAGCTCAATGGTTCATAATCCTCTAAGGCTCTGCTAGCCAAAAATTCTGCTATTGCGCTCCCTTTTATAGCCTTTTGGTTCACATAGACTATATCGAATTCAGACAGCAAAATCTGCCACCTAGCCATCCTTCCATTCAAAGCAGTGGATTCCATCATATACTTTAACGGGTCAAGCTTCGAAATTAACCAGGTAGTATGATATAGAATGTACTGCCTCAATCTCCGAGTTGTCCAAATCAAGGCACAACACAATTTCTCGATCGACGAATATCTCATTTCGTAATCAGTGAACTTTTTACTGAGATAGTATATCACCTTTTCTTTTCTTCTTGAATCATCGTGTTGTCCAAGCACACATCCCATGGAGTTATTGAATACTGAAAAATACAGTATCAATGGTCTATGGGGATTAGACGGAGATAGTACTGGTGCATTTGATAGATACTGTTTGACTTTGTCAAAAGCTCTCTGGCATTCATCATCCCATACACCTTGGTTGTGTTTCTTGAGAAGACGAAATATGGGATCACATTTCTCAGTTAATTGTGAAATAAACCGAGCAATGTAATTTAACCTTCCAAGAAAACCTCGGACTTCCTTCTGAGTGCGCGGTGGAGGCAATTCTTGTATAGCTTTGACCTTGTTTGAGTCAACTTCGATTCCTCTCTCGCTGACCACAAAACCCCGTAACTTCCCTGACCGAGCTCCGAAAGTACACTTTGTTGGGTTGAGCTTCAATTGAAATTTTCTCAACCTCAAAAACAATTTCTTCAAAACCTTAATGTATTCCTTTTCTGTTCGGGATTTGGCGATCTTGTCATCAACATACACCTCGATCTCTTTATGCATCATGTCATGGAACAATGTTACCATGGCCCTTTGATATGTTGCCTCAGCATTCTTTAGTCCGAATGGCATTACTTTATAGCAAAAGGTACCCCACAGTGTTATGAAGGTAGTTTTCTCCATATCCTCAGGGTGCATCTTGATCTGATTGTATCCTGAAAAGCCATCCATGAAGGAAAACAATAAAAATCCCGCCGTATTATTCACCAACGTATCAATATGCGGCAAAGGGAAATTGTCCTTTAGGCTAGCTTTATTTAAATCCCTATAATCTACACATTTCCGGACCTTTCCGTCCTTCTTAGGGACAGGAACAATGTTGGCAACCCATTCTGAGTATTTGACCACTTGTAGAAAACCAGCATCAAACTGTTTCTGGACCTCTTCTTTTATTTTCAACACTACATCAGGCCTCATCCTTCGTAGCTTTTGCTGAACTGGCTTGCATTCTTCTCTTATGGGAAGGCGATGCACCACAATATCAGTACTTAGACCAGGCATATCTTGGTATGACCATGCAAAGATGTCCTTAAATTCCCGTAACAACTCAACAAGATCTTGTTTCGTCTCCTCGGCTATGCGTGTTCCAATTTTCACAACCTTTTCCTTCCTCCAAGGCTATGTTCTCTATCTCCTTCTCATGGGGTAAGATCTGTTTCTCCCTTTGCTTTACCATTCTTAACAAATCTGGAGATAAATCACAATCTCGGTCACCTTCAATATCCTGAGATTCCTCTAAACACATGTCTTGCTCAAAGTAGACCCCTGGATCTGTATTATCGTTGTTCACATCATTGATATCTAGGGACCTGTGATGTGTACCAAAGAATGTACAAAGAACAAATAAATTCGAGGACAACTATTCACATGATATGAATGAAAAATATGAAATTAGAAAGTCAAATGAATGAAATGAAAGAATATTTGCTCAAGTTAATTATCAAAAATGTATTTTATTGAAACAACAATTTCTGAACACGAGCCTATTTCACAAAAGAAATCTTATTGTTCCTAGGCTAAAAAAACAACAAGAGCGTTCTGAGTATTACTCTGTGTAATCTCTAAAAACTACTGGAAGTTCCTCCACAGTCCAATTGTTCAAAACGCTTCCAGGTTCATAAGGGCGAATGCCCAACAGGTTTCTTTGTTCAACTTCTTCACCATGTATGGCATTAATGTGAGGACTTTCCAATAACCCTCTCTCAGGGTGAATTATCCCTCCGGATACAAAGGTCTGGGATATGTGGGGGAATGTCATCGATTCCTATTGGACTTCTTTCCCATTCAACCGTGCCCTCATTCTTTCTTGCTTTTTCTCAATTTCTTTCTTCTTTTGCTTGGCATCTGGCCTGAAACCCAAGCCAAAACGGTCTCTCTTTTCTTTCAACATCGGCACTTGAACTTCCCCTTGGAGATGTCTGCCCAGTCCTTTTCCTGGTAAGGCTCCTTTCCCCACCATCATTTGTAAGCCCATCTTCGTGGTCTTGGATATCTTAGGCACCGGAACTTCATTTCCTTCTAAAATCAATGTTGCGTTGACGAACTCTAAAGACCGAAAAGAACACTCAATGGCCTCCTCATTTGTCTCTACATATGGCGCGTCATTGGTAACAGTCGCTATGATGTCTTTCTCCGCGTTTATAGTAACCAGCCGACCATCTGTCACCAATTTCAGCTTTTGGTGCAAGGATGAGGGCACTTCCCCAACAATGAATCCAGGCCTTCCCGCCAAGCAATTGTGCGAGGCTTGATATCCATCACCAGAAAATCCACTTCATACGTGTTTGGCCCAATTTGCAACGGTATGTCAATTCTCCCCATCACTCTTCTCTCGGTGCCATCAAATGCTCTCACTATGTTCTGGCATGTCTTCATGTGAGAACTGTCTATCGGCAACCTCTTCAACGTCGACAACGGTAAGACATTCAAGGCTGATCCATTGTCGATTAGCACGCTCGGTAGAGTATATCCCTTACAACGAGTAGTTATGTGTAGGGCCTTGGTCGATCCCATACCCCCAGGTAGAATTTCATCGTCACTGAAGGAGATAAAGTTATCAGCACTTATGTTACTAACCAATCGGTCAAGTTTATTGACAGATATATCTTTAGTCACGTAAGTCTCATTCAGCACTTTCATCAATGCCTCATGATGTACTTTCGAACTTAAGAGTAAGGCTAGCACCGATATGTGAGCCGGTTGCTTACGTAGCTGCTCTACCACGCTGTATTCACTGTGCTTTAAGAATTTTAAAAATTCTTTAGCTTTTTCCTCCTTCACAGGTTTGTTGATAAGGGCGCCAGGTCTTTTCTCTGGTTCAACTGTCACAGTCTTTGATTTCACTGGTTCTGTTCCGACGTTCACCGAGTCGTAACGCCTTCCACTTCGTGTGTAGAATCCCTCACCTTGGACCTCCTTGGAAGTGCTAACTGAGTTTTCCACTCCCGATGTCGTCACATTACAGTCGTAATTCCATGGTACCATCTTGTTATCATTGTAAGAAAAGGAAACATGTTTCTAGATTACAACTTTAGGCGCAAATTGTGCTCTGCCTTCTGCATTTCTCGGTCGAGAAATTATGATCCTCGGATAATTGACATTTTGCTTTGTCAATTCTTCTTCAGTTGCACATATGTTTCTTTCCTCTGAGCCTTCTTCATAAAACTCAATTCCTTGTTGTCCATAAGGCTCTGTATCAGGACCCTAAACTCAGTACATTCTTGGATCCCATGTCCCTCTGCTTTGTGGAACTCACAGTAGTTCATTGGTTCTTCACCTCCTTCCTCAGAACTTGATTTTATCAGTCCTCTTCTTACCATTTCCCTCCAAACCATTCTCAACGGAGTTTTCACCTCTGAGATATCCCCCTTGGTCCTTCTTACGAGATTTTCCCCAATTGCATTTATCCCTTTATCTCCATGATTGGGTAATGGGTTCTCTGTACTGGGTGTATCATCAAACTTGACAATCCCCATCTTGATGAGCCTTTCAACTACCTTTTTGAAGGCTGTGCAATTTTCTATTGAATGCCTCGCTATTCCTGCGTGGTAATCACAATGAGCGTTGGAGTCATACCATTTAGGATATAGGGGTTGTAACGGCTGTAGATAATATGGGGACACTAAGCGTGCATCGAATAAACTTTGATATAGCTCCTTATACGTCATTGGGATTAGCGTAAATTGGAGCTTTTCAGAATTTTGTCTGGGCCTGATTCTTGTCTTGTCGACCCTTGTTGCCCGGCAGTAACCACTTTCGGCTGGCTGACAGTAACTGCCTTTGAGTACCCTTTGTTGTATGTACTCGTATTGTTTACCTCGTTGTCCTTTTTTCTAGGAGCAGATCTTCTAGTACTTTCTTCTGCTTCAATCTTACCACTCCTTATGGCGTTTTCTATCATTTCACCTGCCATCACTATATCTGCGAAGCTTTTAGTGGTACTTCCTATCATATGGGTGATAAAAGGTGCCTTTAAAGTATTGATAAATAGCATGGTGGTCTCCTTCTCTAAGAGTGGCGATTGAACTTGCATGGCAACTTCCCTCCATCTTTGCGCGTATTGCCTGAAGCTTTCATTCGATTTCTTTTCCATGTTTTGCAACATGATTCTATCAGGCGTCATGTCTGTGACATGATTGTATTGCTTCATAAAGGCTTGAGCTAAGTCTCTCCATGAGCTAATATTAGCACGACTAAGTTGATTGTACCACCTAGACGCTGCTCCCGTCAAACTGTCTTGGAAATAATGAATCAAAAGTTGATCATTGTTCATGTAACCAGTCATCCGTCTACAGAACATAGTGATGTGGGCTTCAAGGCAGCTAGTCCCGTTGTACTTCTCAAATTCTGGCATCTTGAATTTATGAGGAAGCACCAAATCTGGAACCAAACTCAAGTCCTTTGCGTCAATACCATGATGATGATCAGCATTTTCCAGAGCCTTGAAATTTTCCTCCAACCATCTACAGCGATCCTCTAAGTGCCTCGAGGATTCAGTTCTTATCCCTTCCCTCTCTACTATATCTAAATCAGGGATAACGGGGTTAGCAGGGTTATCTCCTGGGTTGGATCCTGAGCCCATTTGGAAGTTCATGGGCGGTCTATCAGTTTGCCCCTGTTGAGGCCTAATCATGACAGACGGCCTTTGGGGATATTCTTCAGGCTGTGTTGGCGCATGTGGTGGGGTAAAACCCGGAGGAATGCCTTCGCTCTCTTCTCCTGTAATTGCCATGGAACCTTTTCCTTTGTCCATTGCCCCACTCAGCATTTGAGCCATTTGAGCCATCATGTTCCTTTGAGCCTCCAACATCTGGTCCCTCATTTCTTGTTGGAGTTTTGCCATTTGCTCTTGCATCTGGTCTTGCATGTCTCTTTGGAATTATTCCAATCTTTGATCTATTTTCTTTGATTTGGCACGTGTACCGTAAGGATGTTCAGCTTCCAGATTTTCCTTTCCTTTTTCTCACACTCTCTCTCTTCCTCTCTGTTATAATTTCAACTAATTAGACTCTCTTTATGGACTTAAATGCATATGATGTTATGTAATGCAAATGCATGAATGCAAAGAGGCATCGGTTCTGATTCAACTTCATTTTTGAAAACTTTATTAGAAAACAAAATCTTTTACATAAAATGGACTACAAATATGCGTTTGCCCTATGTCCTAAAGTTTTGATTTTCCCAAGCAATGAAGTCAGCTCTTGACTACGATCGGACTGTAGCTCATACTTCATGCTCAACGTATCAGCCTGTGATGCCAAAGTCTGTAGATGATCAGCGACCTCTCAAATCTGAAATATTACTTCACCCATAAGATAATCCCGACTTCTAACTTGATCATGAGAATGGTGAAGCTCCTCCTTCCAACGCCCTTCTCTTGTTTCAAGAAGCTCGATCCGAAGTTCACAACCGTGTAATGCTGATTGTAATTCTTCAATCTTACTCTTTATTTCCTCAATCTTGTTCAGACTTGACTTTAGCTCGATCACAGAATTACGGATTCGATGGTGATGAAGGGATCGTCCAAGTTCAGCTACTCTAGCTTTTAATTCTTCCTTTTCACTTTGACTTTCTGACAAACTCTTATCTAGGGCCTCATTTTGTGCTTGCATTTCTTGAAATTTCCTCTTTCAATAGTCAGCTTTGGCCTTTTCCTCCTGGACCTCTTGTTGCCATTGTTCCGAAGTCTTACCCAATCCAGCGTTCTTCATCGTCAGCCGTATCTTCTTATATTCTATCCTCAAACTGTCTCAATCTTCCTCTTTTCTTTTCTTACTTTATCAGCTTCTGATTTCTGAACATCCACATTTAGCCTTAAGTACATCTTCTCTTCTTCCAACTTCTCTATCCTCTTTCCGAGCTCTGAATTCCTCCTTTCGAAATCTTACTTTATAATCTCCAATTCCGATAGGACCACACGTAAAAAATCTTCGATCGCTCGAGCATCTTCTGGCACAGGGATATTGTCATTGACTCTCCTACTCCACCATCCACTATACTCTGAGGTCGTCGTTGGGCTTACATCCACTCTTTTCATGCGATGAGTCTGGTTCCAAGCACTTGAAATCTCCTTAACCCTTTTCTTGTAGCTATCCCCTTTATACGAAAACTCACTTTGAGCTAATTCGTGTGTAGCCGGTACAAACTGCATTGTTCTGAATTGCCTTAATACGAGCAAAGGCGCATATCCAATGGCTCCCCAAATTCCAAGTAGAAGGACCCAATCAAAACTCTCACACTGATACAGAACTTCATTAGGAATCATCCAGGGAGCTCTCCACTCAACATCTTCTTCTCGGAGATTTTGTAGAAGCTCTATCCAATTTTCTTCAGCTATGTCGTCTCTCCTTGGGGTGGCCACTATCTCTTTTAATAGAGAGTAATCTTCTGAAAAGACCCGATAAGAAACCTTGTCCACTCTCCAAAAGTGACTATGGAACCAAGCCAACAATAATCGTGGCACATCCTATGAATCGCTTTCCTAGCTCTCCTACATGCACTCAATGACCGAAATGTTTCTGCCAAGATCGCAGGAACAGGTGTGCCTTGCTTGTCAAGTCGATTAAAAAGATCTGAGGCAGCTTCATCTACGTATCTCAATGCCCTAGGGAAGATCACTAATCCATATATACTCAAAGCAAATACATCGACTTTCTTTTTCATATCAGGATGCTCTAAAATCAAATCTTTCAAAGCTTTCCATGAGATGCACTTATACTCACCTTTTTGCTTGATTCCGGCTGTGACCCACTGTTCACTCATCCCCGTAATATTCATCAGTTTCCTCACAAAGGTTGGAACGTTAGGAGCCCTCGAGTAAGCTTTATCAACTTGAATCTTGGGACATCACAATAGAGCTGTATACTCCTCCACCGTAGGTACCAAATCAACTCTTCCAAAAGTAAAGCAACTATATGCAGAGTTTCAATATTGGGAGATAGCTCGAAATAGATGTTCATCTACCTTAATATCCAACAGGTACGGCAAGTCTCTATAACTGCAGTAAAACAAATGCTTTGTCTCGTTACTCCACTGATCCCATATCTCCCTTAATTCCTGAAGATTGTTCTGCGTCACACTGATGCGAGTGTAGTCCCATAGCTCTAATTCGTACCCTTCAGCTAAGCTATCTCCTTATCCTAACTGTGTTTGCTCTGACCACCTACGGACGGTTGCATTATCCTCCACTTTATCAAGGAATTCGTTCTCCATAACCAGCTTTCTAATTTAGAAACTGACCGTGAATTGATACCTCTTTAAATTATGAAATGACATGCAACAAAATAAAACACAATTGATTAGTAACATGAAGTAAAGTATAAAGCAAATAATCAATCGCCTATCTGGGTAATTGCTAAGGTTTGGTATAGATCTACCTAGGGTAAGCACTTAGGTTTTCTATATGTGGTTTAGCTCTAAATTTGAGGTATCTGAACCAGCAGATTCCTCGATCCTTACCCATTATAGGCTCATATGGACCGAGTTCAGTTCAGGGGAATACATTTCTCTATGGCTGCACGGAGATGAAAATCTCACGAAGACATAGGTACGGATGTATCCCGAAAGCGGTTCACTATCCTGCACGGAGGTGAAAACCTCACGAAGGAGTAGCTTCTTGCCCCCACTTAAGGGTACGACCACAACGGTCATGCAATGCAATGCAGAGATATTTTATAAAAAATAGAACCACATGCAACAAAAAGGATCATAATTTTTGAACCAGATTTTTAAATTCAAACATAAGGACATGAAATTATCGATTTTACGGCTTGACTCTCTTCAATATCCCCAGCGGAGTCGCCAAGCTGTCGAAACCATTTTAAATTGATTTAAAAAACGGGGATCGACTTTTAAAAACAAAAATGGGAGTCGCCACCAATCCCTTTTTACTTAGGTGTGATTGGATCACCTTTGAAAATATTTTATTTCAAAATTCTGATTTTGGTCCACGAAAAATAAGAAAAATGGGTTCGAGAATCGGTTACGTATGAGGAAGGATTAACACCCTCATAATGCCCAATAATTGGTACCTAATCGATAAAATTATGTCCTATTGTTGCAAATTTGAAATTTTTTAAAATAAGATCCTTTTATTAGAAGAAAAACCAAGACTTGCCTATCTCAAAGCAAGAAAATACTATACCCAGTAAGTTAGGATACAACATCTCATAACTTCGAAACTAGGCACGTCTTTATTTTAGAAAATTCCTACCTCGAGACACAAAATATCATATCCAGTAAGTTAGGACACAACGTTTGGCATACCCAGGAATAGGTTTTTTTAATTTGAAATTGGTAAGTTTCAGTTTTTAAAAGAGAAGGGATATTTAATACCTTAAGTTCTACGAAAAAAAGCGAAACCCAGTAAGTTAGGGCACAATTCTTCTCGAAGTCCCCAAATATCACATATCACCATATTTTTTAAAATATTTAAATAAAATGCTTTAATTCAAAAGGTATTTTTATAAAAATGGTTTGAGTAAATCATACATTACAACATATATACCAAATATCAGTTTATCATAACTATGAATTATATTAACAATTACTATTAATGAATAATTAAAGAATAATACGAAGTAATAAGTGATGCAATAAAATAAATATACTAAAACAAAAATATAAAATTGATAGAGGAATAACATAAACAAAAGATAAACAAATATAAAATATAAGGCAGTAAATAACAAATAAATATAAAGCTTTACATGCATAACGACACAGAATGAATTATTATAGATATTGCAAATTAAGACATATTGATTTAAATAAAAATGATGTGGAATAATAAAATGAATCATATATATAAAAAATGAATTAATGATAAAAATGATGCGGAGTAATAAAAATAATACATATACATTATAAAAATATATTGTTAAAGGAATAAATAATATATAACTTTAAATAAAATTACATTTATAATATAATAATCTAATACATATATATTTTATAAAAACAATAAAAATAAATATATGTTATAAATAAATTTTATACCAAGTAAGATTTTAGAAAATAATATAATATAATACTATATATACAAAATTTTAAAAATATATATAATACAATAACAAACATAAAAGTTATAAAATATTATGCAATATATAAAAAAAAATTAAATAAAATAATAAATAGTAATAATGTAATATTTAAAAAATACTAAGTATTTAAGAAAAATAATACATAAAACTTTTATTAATAAATTAATTCTTTAAAAAAAATATGATTTTAATATAATAAAACAATTTTAATATAGTGTTAAAATAATTTAAAATGAAATAAAAAAAGGTTTTTTTTAAAAAATAAGGATTAAATAGCAATTAAAATAGGTATAAAAGGACTAATTTATAATGCGCGTCATACTGTAGGGACTCATTAGGCAATTATGCCTTCTTTCCAAAACGACGTCGTTCTGATTATTAGCCTTTAAGAAGCCCGAGGATCAGATTGAAACAGAGTATAAGTTTTTGGGCTACTTTAAAATAAATAAAAAATGATTTGGACGAAATTAAATTTAATGAAATAGCGGAGGGACTAAAGGGTAAATTTCCCTTTTTAAAACGCATGCGATCCTCCCGGGTTTTCGGGTCAACGCGTGGATCCTTTCATTAAACGACGCCGTTTTGGTTATTAATGGGCTATGCCAAAACGACGTCGTGCGGATGGGATATAAAAGCTAGAAAAAAAAAACCAAATCCATTTTAAACATCAGATTTTTAAAAAAGCAAGGTAGAAATTTTGCTCTGCCTCACAGTCATCGGACCTCCGCCTTCATCGCACGCGCCACGCGCTTGCGCTGTAATGTAATGGCCAAAACCCCTCTATTTTGAAGCCAAAACGCAGGTAACCTTCCTATCTTTTTCTTCGTTTTAAATATTCGTAAAAAAAATATTGTAAATCCAAAAAATAAAATGAAATAACATGAAAATCACCTCGGCTAAAGAAATAGTCTCTGTATTCTGTTTTCAATGTTTTTTTGTCTCTGTTTGTATTTCTATGTATTTGTGTATTTTTTCGTGTCCCTCTGTTACAAAATAATCAGGCTTTTATAGCCTTGAAAATAAAAAAATAAAAAAGGAATTTGCTACTGTTTTGCCATTTTTGCTGCGGTTTGTTTTCTTTCTTTTGCAGGTGGACGAAGATCTCAATTGCACTTTGATGGCGGCGCAACCAAAGGTGGGCGCGAGGAGCTGATTGTGGCGCAAAGATAGGGGCTGCTTGCTGGCTCTTACGGTGCAAGGGAAAGGGGTGCTGCGGCGCCTGGGGTTTCCTCAGAAACCCTAGGTCTCTGAGTCCGCTTAATGTTTTGGGCCTTTTGGGCCATACAAACTTGGGTCTGGGGTAGTTCGGGTCAGGATCTATTTTTGGGGTATTGGGACACGGGTTTAAGAGTTGGGCTCGGGTGTAATGGGTAATGGGTAGCTGGTTTGTAATTGGGTTTTTGGGTGTTAGTTTGGGCCAAGGGTCTGGTCTGGTTTTGTAAAAATGGACTGTAAAACTGGACTTTATTTATTATTATTTTGTTTTTTTTTTCTTTTTCTGAATAAAATGGGCCCGGGAAAAAATGGGTCACTACAACGTCATCATCAAAATAGGGTCACATGACCTTGGCACACGCCCGTGCTCTTAGACCGTGTCTGTCACATGGCTGAGACACATGGCCATGTCTCTACCCGTGTGGCCTGGAAGTTGGCTATTTTCCAAGCCAGTTCCCCACTCTAAAACACAAACTCTCTTGTATCCATTTCATCAACATGTATTATGCTATAATTGGACATCCGAATATCTAATTCTGCATACACATTGCCATACATATCGTCATTCATGAAATCATTTGTAAACCACATCCACAACATCTCAATTATGCAATTACCACATACATGAATAACCACATCATAGGCGTATAACAACCATCAATATTGGTCATCTCCAAACTCCAAATAGCCTTAATCAAAATGAACATTTATTAAATAAGGGCCAACCTTTTAGGCCATAAGAAATATGACATATATGACAAAACGACCAAGCCTACTATACATTCCATAACCCAAAAATTAATGTATCTAGATATACCAAGTGTTCCAATTGATAGTGTGAGCGAATCTCCTACGTCCATCGATCCCTGAGCTAACTTGGCGATACTACAAGGCAAGGGAAAAGAGAGGGGAAGTAAGCATAAATGCTTAGTAAGTTCATATGCAAATAATAATAAATTAATAAACTTGTGTGGATAAATCCTCACAATAATTTCTTAAGATGATATAATCATTATATCACATGCTTACACCTTACTACTCATGTTCACATTAATCTGTCTACTTGAGTCACTGTCACTAAATTATTTATTTCTTGAGCTATAGAGCTCTGAATGAAGAACCGTTAATTTTCCCTGAAACTAGACTCACATAAATTCTTACCATAGAAATTTCAGAATTTTTGGCGTAGCCAATTAGTACAGTTTATTCATTAAATTTACCCATGTTTCGCTGTCCAACAGTTCTGACACTTCTTCACTACGAATCAATTTTATCCTCGTATAAAATTCATATGATGTTCTAGTTTATTTAACTTGAAAATATACTTATTAAGGATTTCAAGCATATTAATTATACTCCATAATTAGTTTTGTACAATTTTTACTGATTTTCCAAAGTTGGAATAGGGGATTCCAAAACTCATTCTGACCCTGTCTCACTAAAATTCAAATATCTCATAATTCACACTTATTTTGCTTACTCTGTTTCTTTTATAAAAAAAATAGACTCATTAAGCTTTAATTGCATATCTCACCCAGCCTTTAATTCAATTTCCACCATTTTTTGTGATTTTTCAAAGTTATACTAATGCTGCTACTCACAACTGTTTTAATGTCAATTTCACTCATTCATTAATTCTTTGTGTTCACTTTCATTTATACACACTTACACCAAATTATAACTTGGCACATAACAATCAAGTCATCGTAGACACATCTTACTCGTTTGCATCCTTATCAATAATGTATCATAATCCGAGCACATTATTTATGAGTCTCGTATACATACCTGTGCCTAGTCATAATACTCACATATCCTATTCTTACTTATCTTGAGCATACTCCTTGAATTTCCCATTGAACTACTTGTAATATTAGGGATGTTCGGGATATCTCGTACACTTGGTAGGACGCCAATGCCATATCCCATATATGGTCTTACATGGGATCACATATCGGTGCCGATGCCATGCCCCAGACATGGTCTTACACTGGCACTCATCTCGAGCCGATGCCATGTCCCAGACATGGTCTTACACTAGCTCATACTCATCTCGGTGTCGATGCCATGTCCCAGACATGGTCTTACACTGACACAACTTGAGGCCAATGCCATGTCCCAGACATGGTCTTACATTGGCACACTCACTGCCATGGTCCAACCATGGCCTTTTCCGTCAATTCATCGCGAGTCGTAGTACAAATGTACTTGACCCTGCATTTCTCACGATTGATCCTTCAATCCAATCTCGTACTTGCATAAAGTCATGATTAGATAACAAGCATATATAAAATAATACATTATCTCAATTCAAATTTAATAATCTTTCACTATAGACTAACCATATGAACTTACCTCGACGCGAATCGGTCATTTTGATTGACATTTCCCTGTACTTGGTCCAAATCTCGATTTCTTTGATCTAAAATGTCACATTTCACTTAATTATCACTCACATTACTCATTTTAATACAAAAATCATACTACGGAAAATTTACAATTTTGCCCCTAAACTTTCTCATAATTACGATTTTGCCCCTAGGCTCGTAATATGATTTTTATTCAATTTCTATAAAATTCAAGGTCAGCTAAACCTTTTTCTCTTCCAAAGCAACCTCAAATTCTTATTATTTCACTCTTTTAGGAGCATTTACAACTTTTACTAATTAACCCGTTTTAACCATTTTCAACGAAAATCACTTAGCAAAAATCGTTCTCCTAACCTCGTGCACCCTTATTCTACCATCAAACATCAAAATTCACAAATATCTAGCATGGGTCAATTTTTAATCTTCATTTTTCATGCAAATAAATGGTAAAAATAGAAAGGTTAAGCTTCTAGGATCTTAAAAATACGAAGAACATTAAAATCGGGGCTCAAATGCACTTACAATTGAGCTTTGAAAAATCTTGAAACCCTAGCCATGGCTTCTTGAAAAATTCGGCAGCATGGAGAAGAGAATGAGCAGATTTTTGGGTTTCAATTTTGTCTTTTATGCCTTAAAACACCCAAATGACAAAAATGCCCTTTTTACTAAACCTTCAATTTTCACCCTTCCATGACTAGTTTTGTCCATAACAAAATATGATAGTCTATTTGCCATTTAAAACCTCTAGTTTAAACCCCCATTTAAAACAAGTACTTATGTTCTAGAACTCATATTTTGCAATTAATGCAATTTAATCCCAATAATAAAATTGGGCACTTTATCGATAAAAATTACTTAACAAAATTTGCACACCATCACCCAAACATATCATAGACTCTAAAACAATCATAAATTAAATATTTTTACTTCGGGTTTGTGGTCTCGAAACCACTGTTCCGACTAGGCCCTATTTTGGGCTGTTACACTAAGGTTGATGGTGCAGGGTCTAAGACAGATAGCAATATCGGCCTTGAAAGCTAGGTATGTTACCCTAACTTTTAAATTTTTATTAATGAATATCACTATCTTTTCTTGGAATTGTCAGGGCTGTGCAAATGTTAAATTCCCCAGAATTTTCTAGGAAAATAACATGGAGTACAAAGCAGATATTATTAGTTTGCTTGAACCGAGAGTCAGTGGAACCAAGGCTGATAATATTATTGCTAAGTCAGGTTTGCAGTATTCCCATCGCGTAGAAGCAATTGGTTACTCAGGCGGCATTTGGCTAGGTTGGAGGGATTCTGTTCATATTGAAGTGGTTCGTAGCCATTCGCAATTTATTTTGTCTCGGATTTGACATTTATCCTCGTCGCATCCTATTTTCATCGCTTTTGTCTATGGAAGCCCTAACAAACAAAGGCGTCAATTTCTTTGGAGTGAGTTGAGGAAATCCATTCCACTAGGTCAGAGCCCTTGGATTGCCATTGGGGATTTCAACGCAATTCTCTCCTCTTCTAAGAAATCCGGGGGTCTTTCTAGGGGCAAGAGGTGTCCACATTTTTGTGATTTTGTTGTTTCTGTTGAACTTTATGACTTAGGTTTTAGGGGGCCTCCTTTCACTTGGCATAGGGGAGCTTTGTTTGAGAGGCTAGATCGTGCCCTGGGTAATGAAGCTTGGCTTTGTAATTTTCCTAATTGTATGGTTACACACCTCCTAAAGATTAAGTCAGATCATCGACCCCTCCTCTTATCCCTGAATCCGAGTACTTTACTCCTCAGGGGAAGGCCTTTTAGATTTTTGGCTGGTTGGATAGAGCATCCAGATTTTGATGGCTTCCTAAAAAAAAATAGGATTACTCTAGTAATATGTCTAATACCCTTGGAAAGTTCACTCTTGACCTTAAGGATTGGAATAAACATGTTTATGGCAACATTATCACTCGCAAGAGAGATCTTTTCAAAAGAATTGCCGACATTTAGAAGACAAGAGATTTCTCTAGTTCTCATCATTTAAATCAAATGGATTTGTCTCTTCGACAAGAACTCGAGAGTGTTCTTCATCATGAAGAACTTCTTTGGAAGCAAAAAGCGAGATGTGATTGGTTGAAATTTAGAGACAGGAATACTAAGTTTTTTCATACCCGTACTATGCTAAGGAGGAAAAATAATCGTATTACTGCTATTCGCAATTCTGATGGTAACTGGATTTATGATCCTGAGGATATCGGAGATGAGGCAAATAAGTGTTTTCAAAGACTGTATAGAGAAATTCCTGTACCCCTAGGAAGTTTGCCTCATAGCGGTTTTCCCCAGCTTGATCCACCTGATATTAGCTTTTTGGAAAGACCGGTGATGAATGAGGAGATCAAGGAGGCTATGTTTGATATGGCACCTTTGAAAACCCCAAGCAGTGATGGTTTTCATGCCCTTTTTTTCCAGAAGTAGTGGGACAATATAGGGGGAGCGATTTGTGACTGGGTTCCGAAGGTCTTAGATGGAAATTTTATTGATCCTGATTTGAATAATACTTTGATCGTTCTTATTTCGAAGGTTTAGAATCCGGATACTTTTGGTCATTTCCGGCTTATTAGCCTGTGTTCTGTTCTTTATAAGCTGACGATGAAGGTTATTGCGAATCGGTTTAAACATATCTTCCCTAAAATTATTGCGCAGGAGCAAGCTGGTTTTATTGTAGGAAGGAACATTAATGAAAATATTATCCTAGCTCAAGAAGTGATTCATACCATGAGGATTCAGAAGAAACGAAAACGGATGGCAATTAAAATTGACTTGGAGAATGCCTATGACAAAGTTAGTTGAGATTTCATTGAAGCTTCTCTTCGAGTGGTAGGTATCCCTGACTATCTTAATAATGTTATTATGTCCTCTATCTGTAATTCTACTTTGCAGGTTATGTCGAATGGAGTTACGCTATCTAAATTCAGACCCGTTAGAGGAATCCGGCAAGGGTGTCCTCTTTCCCCATACCTCTTTGTGCTTTGTATGGAATGGCTTGGTCATTTAATTCAGTCTGCTATTTTGGAAGGTAAATGGAGCCCTATTCGACTTTCTAGGAATGGGCCTACTATCTCGCATTTATTTTTTGTAGATGTTTTGGTTATCTTTAGTAAAGCTGATTCAAGGCATGGTGAAGTTTTAAAAAACCATTCTAGATGATTTTTGTGTGTTGTCTGGGCATAAAATTAATGCGAGGAAGACCAACATCTTCTTTTCTAGAGGAGTGGATGAAATCGTGGTGAGCACGATTAGTACTATGTTTGGTTTTCAGCGGGTTCATTGTCTTGGCCATTATCTTGGAGTTTCTCTTTTTCACCAAAGGGTTACTAGTAGTACCCTTCAGTTTGTGGTGGAGAAAGTGCGTGGTCAGCTTCAAAGCTGGGAAGCCAAAAAACTCTTGTTAGCTGGGCGTGTCACCTTGGCGTAATCAGTCCTCTTATCTATACCTAGTTATTTCATGCAATCCATGATGATACCTAGGAAAATTCGGGATGAGATTGAAAGTCTGGTTAAGCAGTTTTCATCTGGGGGTCTTTTGAAAGGAAAAAAAAGATGTCTCTGGTTGGTTGGGATTCCATTTGTCAACAAAAAATGTGTGGTGGCTTAGGGCTGAAGAAACTTCGTGATCAGAATATTTCCTTTTTAATGAAGCTAGGTTTCAAATTGGTGTCAGACAAGAAAGCTTTTTGGGTTCGTGTGATTAGGTCGAAGTATCAAGTGAAAGACGAGATACCAGATTGCATTGACAGGAATAGGTGCTCTTTTCTTCGGAAATCTCTTTCTAAAATTTGGACGTTATTTCGAGAGAACTTGCACTGGTCCATTGGAGACGGTCACAAAATTTGGTGCTGGAAGGATATCTGGATTCCCAATATTGAACCTCTTTGTCGTTACATTTCCCCTAATATCAATCTGAATCCTGATTGTCTTCTGCACGAGATGATTTCAGAGGATGGTTCGTGGAACCTTGATCTTTTTCGGGTTTGGCTATCGGAAGATGTGATTCAGGCTATTAAGGGTATCCCTCCTCCTCACCTTTCTGAATGCCCTGATAGAATTTCTTGGAGTCACACCTCGTCTGGTGCCTTTACTGTTAAATCTACTTATATGGTCCTTAAAGAGGGAGATTGGAATTCGAGAGATGAGAAATGAAAGATTGTTTGGAAGTGTCCTGGTCCTCAACGGGTTCGTGTCTTTCTTTGGACTAACTTACAAGGAAGACTTCTAAGTAATGTTGAAAGAGTTGGGAGGGGACTTTCGGATGATCCCTCTTGTCATATTTGTGGGCACTATTCGGAGGATGTTCTGTATATTCTTCGTGACTGCCCTGCTGCTAGGTATGTTTGGGCTCAGGTTAATCCAGGTACGTACCTCTCTAATTTTTTCTCTATTCTTTCTCAGGATTGGATTCTTCTAAATTTGCAGGTGAATGGGTTGATTCACGAGGGGGGAGCTAATTGGGCCTGTCTTTTTGGACTACTGAGTTGGCGTATCTAGAAAAATCGTAACTTATACATTTTTCACGGCAAACCTTGGAGCTCAAAAGAAATGGTCCAAGGATCTTTTAGTTGGGCGCTTCAACTTTTCTCCTCACCTCAAGTTGATGCTTCCGTCTGTATCGATCACTTCTCTGAAGCACACTCCATTGAGGAACGAGTTTACCTCAACACTGACGGAGCAGTTTATCTGGATTCTGGACTTTCCTGCAGCTGAGGGCATTGTTCGTGATAAAGCAAGAAATTGGATCACTAGCTTTCATAGATTTCTCGGTAAATGTTCAGTTTTTGATGCGGAACTTTGGGGCATTCTGGATGGACTCAAACTTGTTCAATGAAGAGGATATGACCAAGTTATCATCTTTTCTGATTGCTTGGAAGTAGTCAAAGCCATTATTGGAAGTTCTTCTACAAATTCTAATTCTGCTCTAATTCGGCGCATTCACAATATTTTATCTCAGGAAAATCAGTGGACTTTACGATACATTCCGAGAGAACAAAATCAAGTTGCGGATTGTCTAGCTAAGCAAGCTTTAATAGAAAAAGCTAACATGCAAGTGTTTGATGTTCCTCCAGAGAGGACTCGTTGTCTTATTGATAGGGGCAAGCATATGAGTGCTACACTCACTCAATAGTTGTTTTTGTAATTTTTTTAAGATTTTTTTATATCACCAAAAAGAAAAAAATAAGATTGTTGATGCAATAAATTAATTTCAATTTCTCCTCATATATAACGTTCAATTTTAATATTATAAATTGAGAGACGAAGATAATGTTACACTATAACATACCCTCGCTATGCTTTGAGAAATTGGATTAAAATTTTAAATAATATTTATAATAATTATATTATATAAAAATATAATGATCATATTTTTAAGTAATTATATTTAGACCTAAAAATTAAATCATTATGACAACTTATATGAAATATTTTATGGATTGAGATATAAACACAAACATGTGAAAAAATAATCATAACATATCAACATGTTATAATTCATATAAAATAAATTATTAACATGTAACGTTTTTGTATAAGTTTATAATATTTTGAACACATAAAATATAATACAAAAGAGATGAACTATAACGTAATTATAAATGCTATGTCTAATGTACATAAAATCATTGGAACAAAATAGTTCAAACCATAACTTAGTTTAACTTAACACTGCAAAAACTTATTCATATATCATTAATCAAACAATAATTTTGGATGCAATCAATGTTAGTCAAGGTATATATCAATTACACAATAACTTAGATTTAATGTGCAATATGATACGTAAACTTTAATTTATTTTAATTGTACACACAAAATTTTGATTTTGATTTAATAGTAAATATTTAAAAAATAAATAAATTCAATTATTCTCATATGGAGTAAATAAATCCAACTATTTTAATGCTTGCATGTATGTTCTGTTGAGGTTGATTGCATTTTTAATTCAAATTTTCTTATAGTTTAATCAACCAATAAACAATTTTAGGATATTTATATTTAAATTTTATAAATTTTAGTAGATTATAAATTAATTGGAGAAAATTACACATATTAATTATGTTAATTAACGATTTTTTAGGTTTTTGTTATAAACTGGTCTACGTTATAAGAAACATTAGTATGTTATGTGTAGACAATTTTTGTTTCAAATTTTGAATCGATTTGCATTTCAATTGGTTTTCATTTCAAGTACCATTGTTATGTACGACACAAAATAAATTCAGGGTAATATTTTTGTTAGGCATACTAAAATAAAATCGATTTTAACATTCATTTTGAGAAATATTGGTATGTACAATACAAGATAAATTCAAGACGACATTTTTGCTAGGCATACTGAAATAGAATCGTGCTGCATTCATTTCAGATAATATTGGCATGCACAATACAAGACAAATTTAGGGAAATATTTTTGTTAGGCATACCGAAAGAGAATCAATATCCACATTTATTTGAGCATTCATTTTAGGTATTATTGCTATGTACGATAGAAAACAAATTTAAGATAATATTTTTTGTAGACATACTAACAGAGAATTGATTCACATTCATTTAAGATAACATTAGTATGTAAGATACAAGACAAATTCAAGGCAATATTTTTTAGGTTTTCTAAGGTATCCATTAGAGTAAGCCCCCGACTAATTCTTCATGTTCTATAAGTCCATTAAGGGGTAAATGTAGGTCACTAGTTTAAAAGCTGCTTCACACCTAGGACAAGGATGGAACCCTCGACCACTCGTTAAGATCAGGACAATATTTTTGTTTGGCATACTAAAAGAGAATAAATATGCATTCATTTCAAATAACATAATCAATCCACATTCATTTCAGGTAATATTGATATACGATATAAAAATAAATTCAGGCAATATTTTTTATTGGGCATACTAAAAGAGAATCGATTTGCATCCATTTTTCAAGTAACGTTAGTATGTACAATACAAGACAAATTTAGGGAAATACTTTTTTGTTAGGCATACTAAAAGAATCAGCGTGCATTCATTTTAGGTAAGATTGTTATGTACGATAAAACATAAATTTAGAGCAATACCTTCGTTGGACATACTAAAAGAGAATCAATCCGCATCCATTTCAGCATTCATTTTAGGTAACATTGGTATGTATGATACAAGACAAATTAAGAACAATATTTTTTGGGCATACTAAAAGACAATCAACCCAAATTCATTTCGTGTAATATTGGTATGTACGATACAAAACAAATTTAAAATAATATTTTTGTTGGGAGAGAATTTTAAATGATAAATTCCTTATAATCATTAAAATCATTAAGACACTAAAATCTTTCATATCTCCAAAAACATCTATAAATGTATTCAGATAACAATGTTATCTTTGAAATTCGAACCTACATTCTATTCCTCCAAAATGAACTAAATACTTACTTTTTTTCAAAAACAAACTTTTTTAACAAATAAAGTTGTTGACTTCCCAATTCCCAAATAACATAGTCCTACATCAATACTCCCCCAAAACCTTTCTAATATATATTTACCAATAAATTTTCTAGTCCAACTACTTTGTAGCCAACGAAGATTGAAGCAAGCAAAATGATATCATTATAAAAATCACAGCATATATTAATAATTATCATACAAATCATACACAAGAATAACAAAAGAGCAAACATTCCATAACAAAAAACATCATAAATACATAAAAACTATTATGAGGCAACAAAAGATTATATTAAGTTTTTGACAAAAGGCAACTATAATAGTATCCAAACAATTGTATCTACTAAATCATTTAACATTTATATTACTATAGATTATTATTTGATATATTAATAACAATGGTTTTTAATTTCACAAAAAATTTAAAAGTTCCATTAATTCGTTCATTTAAATTTTTAAATATTAATTAATCAGATACGAATGTGTTTATAAAAGTTAAAAAACCCGCCGCCAATGTATCAAATAAAATCCTAGATTTTCTGTGGATAACTCTAAACCCTAAAACTATTCTATTAGATTAATACATCCCATAACTGGGATTTTTTTTTGGCTGCTTCTTTTTTCTATCAAAAAATAATCAGATATACCTCACTAAAATTTCTTCAAATTTCTCACAGATTAAAAGGTAAGAAAAAAAGAAATAGAAGTCAACCCCATCATCACTCCATGGAAGAAGATGGCTTAGGTGGTGGTGTAGAAAACGAAGAATCTTGATCGGGTGGAAAAATGATCTGAATAATCTCTTTGTCTTCCACAATCTTCTTGGATTCATTCACGTCGGTGGAGAAAAAACCCTTGCGTTTCTTAGGAGCAGGAGGACAAGACAAGAGTTCAGGGATCTGATGTTCTTCAGAGGTTGGAGTCCAGCAAGTTTCGGGGTCAGAAAGTGGATCATCAGCTGGTGATGGTGTCTTTTCTTCGACATTGATAATTAGCTTTGAAAAGTTGTCAGCTAGGAAGTGTTGCATGGCTTCTTTAATTTTTTTTTTCTTATTGGGAATTTTTACACAGAGATTTGATGAGGGTGATAATGGTAAAAAGGGTGGGGATTTAAGGAATGAGAATTTTAGTTTTAGGGCATGAAACAATAAATAAAACAAAAAACCAAACAAAAACAAGGAATAAAGGATAAAAGTGGGGTCGAGCCGTTATTTTTGGGCAAAGCTCCCATATATACAAAAAAAAAACAAAAATTACCGGAAAATACCACTTTCAGAAAAGTTTACCGGAATGTACCACTTTCCCCAAAAACGCGGCCACGTAAGCGCGCTTTTTGGGGAAAAATGGCTAAAGCGCGGCCCATAGGGCGCGGCGCTTTTACCTCACCTCGAAAAAGCAGCGTCCACGTGGCGCTTTTGCTTGAGGTAATAAAAGCCCTCAAGACGCGCTTTTAGCCGCATGATCAAATTTTTTTTTGACCGTTGGGCCCCCAACGGTAAAAAAAAAAGTATAAAAACCCCCCAACCCTTTATTTTTTTCACATTTCAATCCTTTCTCAATCCTTTCTCAATTTTCTCTCAATATTCTCTCAATTTTCTCTCAAAGTCCTTGAAATTTACGCTCAAATTTCAAAATAATCCTTTACTATTTACGGAAAGAGCCCATTATAAATTTTTTAAAATATATATTTTTGGAAAATTTTAAAATTTTTTATCGGATTACAATGGCCGGGGAATTACTTCGCCTAGACAACAAGCACATCTCCGTCGAGCAAATGAATATGGTAAGTTTCAATTTTTAATTTTTCAATATTATTAATTTTTTTCAATTATGCAATTTTAATTAATTTTTAATTTAATAATTTTTAAATAGTCAGTAGATCGGGTGTTGGAATGTTATATTCGCAACATGCACAGTCCCCATCGCCGATTGATCGAAAATTACTGCGGAAGCGGGTTTTTGCACGTGGCCCACGATAGGCCGGGGTTCAAGTTGGAGCCGCCTTTGATCGGCGCGTTGATAGAGAGGTGGAGGCAGAGGCGCACACTTTCCATCTGCCATGCGGAGAGTGTACCATCACCCTAGAAGATGTGCGCGATTGCGGTTGGGATTACCGGTGGGCGGGTTCGGTGATCACCGGGTCCGCAACATCTATCGATTGGATGGCGGTATGCTCACGAGCTTAGGTGCCATTCGGATAGAATTCAAGGAGCTCGGATCGATATGGCACGGTTACAAGACGCATTCCCGCGCGGCGACGAGGGTTCGGCCCAAGAAGAAAGAATACGGTATGCTCGGGCATACATTCTTGAATAATTGGAGGCTATCTCGATGCCGGACCTCTCTAGAAACCTCATCCACGAGATGGCTCCTGAAACTTGTTGATTTGAGAGCGTAGGTGAATTGAGTTGAAGTCTGCCGTGCTATCGAGGTTGTACACGGGAGATGTGCGAGCGGCGTGGCGAGTAAAACAAAAATCGGAGGTTGCCTATCACTCTGCGATCATGGGCATGGTTTCGATTTCCATTTTTACGTCCTCGACTTCGACCACGACCATATTCATTCCCAACGATAACGAGGTAAATTTAATATTATATTTTACAATTATTTCGTAGATTTATAGTATAATTGCATGCTAAAAGGTTATTTAATTAGGTGGTCCCATCCAGTGAGTCATGTTGGAATACCTAACTCGCTTGAGGATATCGGCTTCTATTGGAACAACGGTCGGAATCACAAGTAAGTTTAATTTCGTTATTATAATTCATTATTTCGTATGTAGTGTCTAGTATTATGTATATAACTAATATTTTGGTAATGTTAATATAGTTTCAATGGACACTTCGCACGAGGATCTCGAAATTCGGGTTGTAATTCCGAGGAGTTCTTCCAAAATCCGAGCGATTGGCATGTTAAGGTCCCAATAATCACCTACGCGATCGTGGAGATGCACCATCGGATCGGTCTTTGCGACAATTTGGATTCCGCAACCGATTCCCGTGCCACCGAGATGCTCGATGATGAGCACCGAGTGGACTTTACTGCGGCGGCCGCACACGGATTGGCCAAGATTTTGGTCAAGTCATATCGAGGCGTGGGAGAACCGGTATGACTTTTTACCTAACGGGAATCGATCATCGTTCTGAGTTAGCGTGCGTCGCGGAGTACATGCCATGGTTTAGAATCCATGGCAAGCGTATCTGTTGTCCGAATGAAGAGAGGCGGCGCAAATTCGCGGCGAAGGAACGTCGGGCCCCATTACATCCAAGGAGAAGGGGTGATGAGATCGGGGCCATCAACAGCGCCTACTCGATCCACCGGGCGGCAACAACGCGTACGATCATCGGGCCCGGCATCGAGCGCCTACACATCACACCGGGCCCATCGGTTCACCGACAACACCGACATTACACGTCCACCGTTTATGCCAGTGCGTACCCTACCCTTATATGTATCCTCCTAACCCATATATGTTTCCTTTTCCCGGTCCTACCCGTTTGGAATGCATGTTCGGGTTCGAGCCCGTTCCCAACTACTCCCGATAGCCAGCCGATCGTGAGACCGATGTCGCATGTGGGATTAGAGGAGGCGCCGTCGAGGATCGATTCTTTCTACCGGACTCTTTCGCCGTGCGAGATGCGATCACCCCGCGTGGTTTATGCAAACACCTCCGGTCATTATTTTATCAAGGTGGGTCATCATCGCAACACCCGAACCAGACCCACTGCGGAGAGAACCCGATTCCCGCCCGAGGTTCCACGACCCCGCGGAAGCTAGAAGAAGGAGGAATCCGAAGACGTAACCGCCGATCGCCCCGTGTATACTTCGGTTCCCACCCCATCGATCCTAAACCGTAATTTAGTTTTGTAATTTTTGTTTGTAATTTAATTATGTTTATATTTGATCAAATAGAAATGATCTATTTCTTTGCAATTTAATTTTTTTATATTGAATAAATTTTGAGTTTAATTTTATTTCCTTTGTAATTTATTTTTTTAATTTAATATTAATATCTTTGATAAAATAGAAATGGTTTAATTTTTATTTTTACAATTTGATTTTGTTAATTTAATATTAATATCTTTGATAAAATAGAAATGGTTTAATTTTTAGTTTTGCAATTTAATTCTTTTTATATTTAATAAAATTTGAGTTTAATTTTATTTCTTTTGTAATTTATTTTTAAATTTAATATTAATATCTTTGATAAAACAGTAATCGGTTTAATTTTTAGTTTTTGCAATTTAATTCTTTTATATTTAATAAAATTTGAGTTTAATTTTATTTCTTTTGTAATTTAATTTTTTTAATTTAATATTAATATCTTTGATAAAATAGACATGGTTTAATTTTTAGTTGTTGCAATTTAAATTTTTTTATATTTCATAAAATTTGAGTTATTGTACAAAAGTTCACCATTTTCCTCCAAAAAATTGAAATTACATAGCCAATGAGAGACAAACAAGCTAAGAACACGGTCAACTATTCCGATTTGGACACGAGCGAGATGTATGGCCCGGGTTCCTACACCATCCGCACCGCCGACTTTGGTTGGTCGATTCTCGGATATCCATATTGTTGCGTATTCTAGTCGAGCAAGGTCGACCTCTTGGTTTGCGCCTCAATTGTCTATCCGGCAACAGCTTATACGGTGCAAGCGATACCGATGGCCACTTACGTTCATCTGGGATTGGTGGGAATACGTGTCTCCACACGTTGTACATGTTTTCTAATTTGTACACTTCGTCGACATAGCTCATGGGATCAAGACGGAGATTATTACAAGCCGCAAGTACATGAGCACATGGGTAACGAAGTGCATCAAATATCCCACAGTCGCATGTCCTATTTGTCAAGTGAACACGATAATGCCCGCCAACAATACCTTGGTTCGGTCTGTCAAAATCCGTGACCACGAAACTATAGCTGTCGCGGTCGTGACACACTTGTGTGCATGGTGTTCACCCGTGCCTTCCCACGTTTAATTTCTTGCAAGACCTTCGGGCTCCATACATGGCCTTCTTGCATTTGCCCTCGATAACTCATTTTCTCTTCGTAAATAGTGCCGCTAAACGAAAATATGTCTCCCGCACAACCGCTTATAATCGACGGATAGACGGGTTCCTTTTAGCACGCAAATTTATGCATTCGCCAGGTTTGTGGTCATATGACCATATCGTAGGCGCGCGTCATATGCTTGTGTCTCTGTTCAAAAGAAATATTGCACAGTACTCTGCGCCTTCGGCGTTATCTGCGCGCAAGCGGCCAACATCTCCGAAAGCGGTCTTGATTGATCTCGTACCACTGCCAATATCGTTGATAGCGAATATTACATACCACTCATCGATTGCAAATAAATTGAATTTTTCAAAAGAAATTATATTAATAGATATTTCATACCCATATCGGTCACTTGCCGTTTGTCTTTTAGATCGATGTTGCCCATAGTAGTTGGATGAAACATGCCTCGGGCAATATCGATGGTGTGTGCGATGCCACATGCTTCCTGGCGTTCTATTGCCGCAAGTATTCCGGGCCCGGTCCGATATAACGCATATGTCGAGGTTGAGGCGGACATGCCTCCTTAACCTAGATATGAAGAAGTCCCGATCATCACCGACTCCTGGTGTTATTGCGAACGCAATCGGAAGGATTCTCCCACGACCTTCTTGTGCCCACGACTAGCAATAGCCGATCGTATATCTACCATACATGAAGGTACCGTCAATTTGTACCAATGGCTTGCGGTATGTAAAAGCATCTCGGCATTGCTTAAATGTCCGAAACGAGGCGCTTGAACACTGCGCATCCACGGAGCGGGCGATCGTTGTAGTACGCCGGGTTCGCTTTCAAGTGCATGTTGTCTTTGCACAGGACATACCTCTCCAAAGACTGACACCACCGCCACACTTCATTATATGAAGCGTCCCCACCGACAGTGCAACTTTTCCAACGCCTTCTACTTGGCTATCAAGCCTTTACGTAGAGGGCGTGTACCCCAATGGCTACAAATATTGCCAATTAAGGCCGCATCTTTAGTAGTTTTGGGATCGGCCTTCACCGTCGGGATTATTAAATCGGCCAACATGTCTCGAATCCATCCTCGGATGATCTTGTGTTACACTCATCAACGAAGTACGTTAAATAATGTAACATTACATAATATTAGTGTTATTGAAATCATTAAACATATTGTCGTCTTGTGCATTAAGACATATATGCGGACCTTTGTACTTTTTCACCTCCCACAACCCCGCCTTTTCCTCAACAACGCCATGATTTTCCATGAACATGTGCCGTCTTGAATCGCACACTTCGCCTCGTACTTATCCGGCTGGATTTAACCACATTGTAGTTAACCCGTTCTTGATGTTGTATTGTTTTAATGCGACAAAGAAAAGTATTATTGTGTCGGAAAAGCGGTTACCAACTTCTAATTGGTCTGAATTCAACGAAGAATTTATGCGGTCCACGCGTGCGGTGTGGTAGTTCGAGCAACTCCAATGCATCATCTTGAGATAGATCGACATTATGCATGTGAAGTGGAGGTGAATATGCCCGAATAGCGGATCTTCTTCTTCTTTGTGCGAACCACCCTCAACGTCTTCAGGTACAATTGGAGCGGGCTCGGTCGAGAAAATAATCCAACTTCGCACCGTCGGGCCCGGCTCCGAGGTGGATCCACATTGGATTCATCGTCCGACTCTCCATAACACTGCAACAAGCGAGGGCCCCTCGGCTGGTGGATGTCGTCGAGAGTACATCATCCCTCCTTAAACATCTTTCGTAAAGATCCCAATCATATGTGGATTGCCAACCACTAGAAGTTGATGACGTCCCCAAAACGTATTTACGTCATCGGACATTGGTAGCGGATATGCATGTCCCATCCACCGACCGAGTGTCGTGCGGGCGGTTATGTTTTCCATACTACTACCGCACACGGGGCATACGTGTTTTGCCTCCCACTTACAGTGTCGGCTTGGGGTCGTGTATTCCCCTCGAACGATACTAGATGTTGAGGTCGCAGAAAGATCACTTGGAGATGAAAATTCTACATATACCTCGATATAGGGTGAACCACTGGCAAGATAAGTCTCCACCATTGCCTCAAGGCTCCGAGGACCTTTGATGTCGTATAAGTCATATCTCACCGAATCAACCGAAGCGCAAAATCTATACTTAATAGACACAACTTTCATTAGCGTTGTTCCAAATATTTTACGCCTAATTCTTTTGCGAAGTTCTACCAAATCAACGTTTTGATTAAAACTCAATCGCGATGTGTTCTTCGATAAGAAAACAACACCATTTTTGGTGTCACGAACTTCACCATCATAGTAAATAACAACATTAATACGTTCACTCATTTTCAATTTTTTTTTCTTTTGCCTGAATTTGCCTTCTACAACTTGAGAATGAAATTTGCCTGATTTATAGCCTAAGTTTACCGGATACCACTGTAGCAAAAGAGCGTCCACGTGGGAGCGCTTTTCAGTACTCCTGCTCACAGTGCACCCTGCTGGAAGCATTTTTGGCCACTGTTTGTTCAGAAATGTCTCCTCAAAATAATTTTGCCGGAGTCCACTGTAGCAAAAAGAGCATCCACGCGGCAGCGTTTTTATGTGTTTGTTCGTAAACGTCTCCTCAAAATTATTTTGCCGAGACTACCGCCAAAAACTCAATTCATTTTTCAGTTGCAAGTGGGCGGAAGGAACCCCAAAAAACACGGCCACGTCGGTAGCGTTTTTGGGAAAAGTGGCTAAAGCGCGGCCCGGAGCGCGCTTTTAGCCACCTCGACAAAAAGCGCTCCTACGTGGGCGCGTTTTTCTTTGAGGTGGCCAAAAGCGCCCTCTCGGGCGCGCTTTATTATTTTTCCCAAAAAAAACGCTGACGTGGCGTAGCGTTTTTGGGGAAATGGTATATTCCGGTAAATTTTTCTCAAAGTGGTATATTCCGGTAATTTTGGTTTTTTTTTGGTATATATGGGAGCTTTGCCCGTTATTTTTAGAGTTTGACTTCTTTATTTTTTTTAAAGTTAAAAATATGTTGTCTTTTCTATTTATTTAATTCATTTATATTCTCAAATTTGCCATCTCATAATATTAATTTATTTTATTACATAGTAATTAAGTTTTTTTAAATGTTAAAATAATTTAATACATAATTTGGTATTTGAGTTTAACTTTTTTATTGTGGTACTTATGTTATTATTTGGTCCAATATGGTATCTATATTCAACAAAAGTTATACATTTTGGTACTTGAAGTTAATATGTTTAATTCGGGTTTTAAAGTTAATTTGATAAAATTTAATAATTAGTTAATAATATTAGCAATTAAATTTCAGAAAAATGAACTTAAAATTAAAATTAAATCACATCCATCAGACTGTATTTGATAAAGTAAACGCAAAATTAAACATTTAAACTTAATAAAAAAATACATCTGGAATGAATCTAGACAAAATAGTGTCTAGCTTCGTATGTATCTAGGCAATCATTTGTCTAGGTTCATTCTTGATGTGAGAAAATACACTTTTTTATTAATTTAAATATTTTTAAAGATCTTTTTAATTTATGTTCACTATGTGTCATATTGAGAAACTGTTATGTGACATCATCGAATTGGCCATTAGTATCGTGTCAACACAAACTAACAATGTTAGTCCAAAGGTACCAACCTAGGTGACAGGATACAAATTCATGTACCAATTAGGTAAAATATAGTTTCGATACCAACTAGGTACTTTTGGACAAGTTTAGGGGGAAAACAATGTAACAACCCGTTTTTCAGTGGTTTCGAAACCCCATTTTCGATGTTCGAGTCTGTAAATATTATTATTTAATATTTATGAGGTCATTATTAAAGTTTATTAAAGTTTGATCCCTTAATTTTGTCAAATTGATAGTTAATTAAGGTACAGGGGTTAAATTGTGAATGTTTTATTGCTATAGATTTTTAATTAGTTAAAGGATCAAAATAACAATTGAACCAATTATTATTATTTGATATCAGAAAATGTTGGTGGAATTCATTATGTATGATTAGTTTAATTTAATTAAGTTTAAACTAATTAAATTAACTTAATTAAATCTTAAACTAAATATATATATAGTTAAAATTAATGGAAAGAAAGAGAAAGCTTAATCTTTCTCATTTCTTCATGACCGAATATTTAAGAAGGCAAAATTCATAGGGTTTCAACATTTGGTCCTTTAATTGGTAAGAGATTTTAGTCATATTCTTATAATTTTATTGTTTTTGAGGTCATGGAAGTTTGATTTAGTTAGCTCATGTACCAATTTGAAAAGCTGTTAAAGTTTTCTTCAAGAAATTGGTATTAAATTGTTAGATTTTAAGCTTAGAAGTGAAAAAGGACTAGATTGTAAAGTTTAATTGCTAATTTTTAAACACAGGGACTAAAGTATATAAATTTCAAAATTGGTCTAAAATTTATGTAATTAAAGATAATAAAGGGTCCTAAAAAGATGTAATTGAGATCATTTATGAAATCGAAGCTCAAATTTGAAAGGTATTGCAATTTTAGTTTTAGGGACTAAATTGAATAAAATTCAAAACTTTAGGGGCATAAAAAATGAAATTGGACTGATTCACACATTTAATAGGATGTTATAAAATGATTGGTACTGATAAATTAAATTGAATAATTGTATAAATCGGGAATTTGATCAAATTGGAAATAGTCTTTAAAGTTTCAACTTAATTGTTGGTTTCGTCAGGTAAGTTTATATGGTATGATTGTATTTAAATTGTTATGCATTTGAATTATGAATATGTGATTGTAATTTGAATTTTTTGCGAATCGATACAAAAGGGTAAGGTATGGACTAAATTGTAAAGAAATGGTTATATGTGTTAAATATGCCCGAGTGAATGTGATAAATGATAGGATACGATTGGCATGCCAATAGGGTTATATGTACACTTGTACGGGAAATGTGAATTGTATGGGATATGAGATTGTACTGAGATTATTATAGATTATATCATGATCCAACATTTGTTGTGGATCGTCAAGTAATGAATGTCTTTACGAAGACTCTGGTGTGGTGGAGGGACGTATTGTTATACGATTTTACAAATAATTGCCTATGGGCTTTGCACTTCGGTGACCTAGTGTGGTGTAGTTACCGCTCTGACGAGCAACCTGACGTGGTGTAGTTACTCGTTTATCTGAATCTGTTCACTTGAGTTCATCGGGCTAAAAAGGTTAATGAAAAGTGAAAAATAGCAATGGAATGTTATGAGTTTGTTATCCAATTGGTCAAATGTTGATTTGATTATGGGAATGTATTGAAATGGATTGATATATGTTTGAATTGCCATTTGATGTCATTATATGTTAACTTACCTTATTGATATGTGAATTGCTATGTTTAGGAAAACTTTGCCAAGTTAAATAGCTTGTTCTATCAAATTGTAAATTGAGGTAAGTTGATGTTTAATGCCTATGAACTTACTAAGCATTCGATATGCTTACCCCTTTTATTTTCCCTTTCCCTTGTAAGTCATCTTGGGGAACTCTTTAGGCCAAATCAACTCGAAGCTCACACTATCCTATCACCTATTTGGTAAATGTTTAATCATTTTGAACCTTGGGTTTGTGGCATATATATAGGTGTTTTGGAACAAACTTAATTGTATGAAGTCTAGATGATGTTTGAAAGTCATTTTGATCCATGGTATTGAACTTGATATGTATATATATGGTCTAGATGTTGACATTTGCATATGGCTTGAAAATGCATGATTTGGCATTTGTAATGCCTAGTTAAATGGTTTGGTCCTCAGGTTGGGAAGTTTGGCTACTGTCTTTAAGATAACGATACCCTCCTGACATATTTTTTATGTTTGATTATTGTCTTCAGGATCGCGATACCAAACCCCGGATATCGCGATACCCTTTTCTCACATTTTGAAAATTTTTAGTTTAGTCTAAGTTCGACCCAAGGATGGTTTTGAGCTTTCGTAAGCTCGATTAAGATTCAATTTTGGTTTTTTTTATCATAAATGAATATGTTTGACATGGATTTGCATATCTTTATAGTTATTTGACTATAGTTGCTCCGGCAACGAATGTGATGTTCTGTAGCTCGGACCCGTCGATTAGGTCGGACGAGGGGTATTACAAACTACATATTAACCTATTGTAAAATATAGGTACCAAATTTGACCCAAAAAAAGCACAGATACCACATTAGAAAAAAAAAATGTCAAACTTAAGTACCAAACGATTTATTAAGCCTTTAAAATTTAACTGTAACTTCTGCAAGAAGAAATGGCACATTAAATCTGAGTGTTATAAACTATAGAACAAGATTAAAAGGGAGGCTGCGAATCAAAAAGGAAATCCCTATAGAACTACACTTCTTTTATTTTATTTTAAATAAGGTTTTTTAAACCTTATTAAACTCCATCTATTGGATATTGATTAGAATAAGGAGTTTCAATCTTACTACACTCCTATTATAATATGGCTTTACAAGCCTATAAATAGACATAGTCTATTCCTCTTGTAAATTGATTCGAATTTGACATAGTGAATTTTCTTCTCCTCTGCCCGTGGTTTTTTTTCCAAAGGGTTTCACGTAAAATCGTGTGTTTCTTTATTTTTATTTCTTTTTCTTTGCGATATATTTGTCATTACCGACGTTATTTTTTTCACAAATTGGTATCGAGCTTAGGGTTTTTTCATCTCGATCACGGTAATGGTGTCTTTAAAGTATGAAATTCCTCTGTTGGATCGTAACACCAGATTTGCGTTGTGGCAAATAAAGATGCAGGCAGTTCTTGTACAGATGGATTTAGAGGAAGCCCTGCTAGGGGTAGATAAGATGCCTTCGACATTGGCGGAGGAAGAGAAAAAGCGCAAGGATCGAAAGGCGTTAACACGATTACATCGCATTTGTCTAACGAAATTTTACAAGATGTGATGAAGGAGAAGACCGCCGCGGCATTATGGAAGAGGCTAGAACAAATATGTATGTCGAAAACTCTAACCACAAGTTGCATATGAAGCAACGTCTTTATGCTCATCGTTTGGAGGAAGGTGCGTCGCGGTACGAACACTTAACATATGATGTTTAAAGAAATTCTCTCAAACTTGGAGGCCATGGAGGTTCAGTATGATAAGGAAGATCTAGGGTTGATTCTACTTTGTTCGTTGCCCCCGTCTTATTCAACCTTCAGAGACACGATTTTATATAACCGCTCAATTTCTAAAAATAAAAGAAAAGAGATTAAATTCCAAAAATAGAAATGGTACAAAGATTTGAAGATTTTTTAAATTTTGAATTCAATTTATAAGTGTGCCAACGTTTTACGTGTATATTTGTAAATTGAGTAACTAACTTTCAAATATATATATGTATGCTCATGTCTCCATACTTTTCGTACGTTTAAAATTTTATTAGCTTATTTTTATTTTTTAGGAATTTAATCTATTTAATTTTTATATTTAAAAATACAAGTTCAATCGTTAATATTATTTTTTTATTAAATTTAGGTTTGTTACGATGTCTTTATTTTTGTTACGAGGTTGCCAAGTGATTTTTTTTTTATTTTAAAATGTTACACCGATAAATTTAATAGAACTTTAACGATATTAATAATTGGAACTCAATGTTTAAATCCAAGGCTAAACTTCTAAAAATAAAATTTTTAATTTTTAAATATACAAAAAATACAGAAATTTAAAGTAAATTTTATTTATTTATCAAGCCACTCGATTCGATCCAGCATCATATTAGGTTTTATTATTAAATAAGATTATTGTGATGTTGATTGAAAGGACCTGTGCTTCCTTGATTGAAAATGTGATTGTAAGTTTAAGATTCTTTCGATGAAATTAGTTCAGAAAAAATTGAAAGTAACAATGAAGATAATATTAGTCATTATAACAGTAAAATTAAAATTAGTAGTTAAACATGTGTGCTAAATTCAACATAGTAATAGCAAAAATAGTAGTGGTGAGGTAAACAATAAAAAAAATAACTATTAAGAACATTAAAATATTATCCATATTTAATGGAACTTATATATTATAATAAAAATTTTAATAAATAATTAAAATATAGATGCATTATTTTATATATTTATTTTAAATTTGATTAACTAGTATATAACTATATAAATTTTTTATATTAGATGCTTGAAAAATATTGAAAACATTAAATCAAAATCATTAATAAGGTAAAATTATAAATAATTTACAAATATAAATATAAATTTGATAATAAGTGAATAAAGTGAAATTTTAATAAAGTTATTGAATAAAAAATTGTAGATCTTAAATTCTGTCCCGCACTTTATAAAAGTTTTAGATTTAGCCCGTATATTTTAAATTGATCAATTTTAGTCTTTTTACTTTTTGAATTAGTCAATTGTAGTCCCTTTACTCTCCAAAATTTTAAATTTTAATCCTGAGCCAACAGTAGCTAGGGATGGCAATGAAGTGGGGCAGGGGCAAATATTGCTAAATCCATCACCGCTCCACAGTTGGCATGTCATGCTTCACCTCCCACCTCGCCCCACTATAGATGTATAATCTTGAAAATCGCTACCATTCCAATGGATGTTGGATACATCCATCGCTGCCCCACCCCGCTCCACTTCAATTTAAATTTTGCTACTTATTTTTAATTTTTCAATTTTTTAAAATCAAGTAAATACTTAAATAGAATTATTCAAAAAATATTTAAACATAAAATATATGGGTTTTTTCTATATTACATCATTACATATTTACCCTTTTGATAGTTTATATATAGAAGAATAAAATGGTAATTTCATATAGTGGAGCGGGTCGGGGTGGAGCAAGAAATTACCATAACTACTCCATACCGACTATCCAAAAGAAAAAAGATCCACCCTGGCCCGCATCCACTTTTCAAAAGAAAAAATCTACTCCATCTGAAACGGAGCGATTCGGTTCGAAATCCATCAGGCGGTTCGGGTTTTGCCATCCCTAACAATAACAGTTAAATCTATTTGGTTAAATTCAATTACTAGTATTATATTGTGCATATAATTGTAAATTTGGTCCATATTCTCTAATTGTATCATTCTAAGTCCTTATAGTTTTCAAAATTTGAAATTTCAATCTTGATGCAAATGATAATCGTTAATCAATTAACTGTATTTTTAGTGAGTAATATGTGGAAATAACAAGATAACACGACATTAGACATATGATAATATGTGGAAATAATAAGATGACATGATATTACATAAATGATAATATGTTTGTCACATCAAATTTTTAAATAGCACAATTTAACTTAATGAATTTAATAATTATTGTTTGGTGAGGACTGAAATTTTAAAATTTGAAAAGTACAGGACTAAAATTGACCAAATTAAAGTATAGAGATTAAATCCACAACTTTCGGCAGAATTTAACTAATTGTAAAAACGTGAATATGCAATAGTAGCAGTACAAGACAAAAAAAGGAAAGAAAATGTTAGTTTTTGGTATAAATGGTAGAAACAAATCAATTGTCGTTGGTGAAACCTTACAGAAGAAAAAAAAATACCAACTAAAAAAAAAGCAAATTCGGTGTGATAAATAGGAGTTAGAATACGTTAAAGCTTGCAATCCAAATAGCTGTTAGCAACATGATCAGGCAATAAAGTTCCCTAAATGTTCATCACTAGAGGAACATTAAAATCCAACTACACCTTTAGAGTTATTGGGTTCTTAAAGCTAATAATCTAATACTTGTGTATACCTGTCAATTCTTACATAAATAATCAATTATCGTTGGTGAAACCTTACGGAAGGAAAAAAAACACCAACTAAAAAAAAGAAAATCTAGTGTGACAAATAGGAGTTTGACTTCATTAAAGCTTGCAATCCAAAAAGCTAGCAACAACACAATCGGGCAATAAAGTGGCCTAAATGTGCAGCACTAGAGGAACATTGAAATCCAACTGCACCGTTAGAATTATTAGGTTCTCAAAGCTAATAATTTAGTACTTGTGGATACATGTCAATTCTCACATAAATTTGAAATTTTAACTTGATTAATTCAAATTTAAAATTACTCAATTTGATTTAACTATAAAAAGTCAACAACTTAAACTTGTCCAACTCTAAACCCAAAAATAACTCGAACCAATAATGACTTAAACCTAAAATGATTCGAACCTGGAAAGACCTAAACCTAGAAAGACCCAACTTGGAATGACATGAAAAGTAACCTAAAATGACATAACTCGAAAAATCGACTAGTAAACCTAATTGACTTGAAGACAAACTGACCCAAACAGAAAACTAATTCATACTTAGAATTACTTGACCAAAACCAATCTAAGTTGCCCTAAAAGAGGTGGTTCCAACTAAAAGGAGCTACAATAAAGTGATAGGATGTGTGTTATCCAATGTTTGAATTTGCTTCAATCTTTTCTTTAAATCTAGGTTCTCTGAAGCTATATAGAAACAAATATTGTTTGAACCGAACCGATTGGATCAGGAATCAATCGAGGCACCGATTCGATTAAATAGGTTAGACCGGTTAACCTGCAAACTGGTACAAATCAATTGAATCAGGAAAGAAAATGTTTAAACTGACGATTGAACTGATTTCTCTATTTTTTAATATTTTTATTTTTATGAATTTTTAATGATTTACTTTATCAAACTGGACGAACATATTGGATCAATTGAATAGAGAATCGATGGTCTAACATGTTCGACCACTAGTCCAATTTTGAAAACTTAAAACAAGTTTTGCAGCATCTTTATCTCCTAGCTAGGATCTGCAAATGGGAGGCCATCCATAAATGGGAAATACATAAGCATAAAAGGTAAAATATCATTGCTCACCGTGATATTGAAACTTGCATGGAATACGACAATTTATCGCGTATGTGTCATGAGCTTGGACTTATGCATAGGCCGTAACATTTGGAATTAAACAAATTGCAAGATACATGAGAGCATACATACAAGGTTAAGGGTAAAATATATAGGTAGAGTAAGTTCTACTATTAGTCCTTGTATTATGGATAAGTTGTGGATTTACTCTATGTTGTTTAATTTGGTAACGATTTTCATTTGCATCAAGACTAAAATTTCAGAATTTGAAAAGTATAGGGACTAAGAATGATAAAATTGGTGGGACGATCCACTTAAATGTATTCCCTTGGACATCATGAAGACTAGAAGAGTTCAGTTATGTTGGATGCCTCCATCTATTGGTTCTCTAAAGTTCAACGTTGATAGAGCAGTAAAAGGGGATGGACAGGTAGATGTGGAGGTGTCCTAAGAAATGACAAGGGTACAATTTTGGCACTATTCTCATTTCCCATTACAGGTTCATGATTCGAATTTGGCTCAGTTGCTAGCTATTAAAACAAATCTTGAGGTCTTTGTCAAAATTGAATGGAAAGGTAAGACACATTTGATCATTGAATCAGATTCTTTAAATGCTATCAGCTCGGTGATGAATGAAATTGCCAGGCCTTGGGTTTATTCAAGTGCAAGTTAAGGAATTGACATTAAAGCTGTAATTGGCGACATTAGCTTTGTCGTAACCATTTTTTTAAAAAACGGGTCGACTTTGGTTTTGGAAATGAAAACGAAAAACGGGAGTCGCCACCAATCCTTTTTGATGAGGTGTGATCGGGTCACCTTGTAATTTGGTCATTTTAATAAGATTTTTAATTTACTAAAACGACGATTTTTGGTCTACGAAATCTAGAAAACGGGTTCGGGAGTCGGTTACGTACGAGGAAGGATTAGCACCCTTGTAACACCCAAAATTAGTACCGAATTGATTGATAAACGTCTTAATGTCGAAAATTTGAAAAGATTTTAAAATATGATCCTCTTTATTTAAAAGAAAACTTGAATAAATTAAAATGGATGCTAAGACCCTCTTATTTTGAAGAAGTAAAATGTCACGCCTAGTGAGTTAGGGTACGACATTTCGAATTCCCGAAACTGAGCTTGTCTTTCGACTTTTAAAAGTCATGTATTTAAGTTTAAGAAGGATATTCGGTCATTTGGGTCAAATGAAAAACCGAAACCCAGTAAGTTAGGGCACGATTTCTCGAAGTTCCAAATACAGAATACTACCTTTATTTTTTTAGAAATCCTTACCTCGAGATAACAAAATGTCACATCCAATGAGTTAGGACACATCATTTTGAATTCCCGAGAATAAGTTTTTATTTAACCTTTATGCTTTGATTTTAAAAAGAAAATAATAGGTTCTTTAGATTCGATGAGAAAAATCGAAACCCAGTAAGTTAGGGTACGATTTCTTTCGAACCTTAGAACGCAAAGTATTCGCTTATTTTAAAACAAAAATTTTAATGGATCGGATAAAATGGAATATGATCTTATGGCAAGATATAAAATGAATTTCAGTGCTAATATATGTAACTAAATAATGATGATGACAATAATAAATATACATATCAATAATGAATAAGTTAATAATAATGAATAGTCGAAATTTGAAAGTATGTACAACAGAATATAAGTACATAAATGAATAAATAATAAAATGGCAATAATAAGTGTAAAGTTTAAAATAAAAAAATCAAAAATAAATAATAAAATAAGAGTAAAAATAAAAATATGATAAATAAAAAAAATCAAATTAATTTTTTAAAAAAATGAGTAAATAAACCTTTAAAAATAATAATAATGATAATAGTAAAAAAAATAAAGTACTGATAATAATAGTAATAATAATAGTAATTACTAATAATAATAGAAATATTAGGTAGTAATAATAATAATAATAACAAGAACAAACAAAATATATATGTATATATACCATTTAAATTTCTTAAGAATATAAAAAGGATAATAAACGAATAACCGGATATATGATAATAAAAGAATAATGAATAATAAAGTAATAAAAATAATAGAAGCATAATTAAAACAAATAAAGAAAATAAAAAGCAATATATAAGGATAAAATAAATAAATAAATAAAATGAACAATATAAATAGTAAAATAAGTAAATAAACAAAATGAATAAAGTAAAAGAATAATAAATAATCAAACAATTAAATAAATGAATCAATGAATAAAGAATTAAAACAAAAAGGATTTAATTGAAATTAAAAGGAAATTAAAAGGTATAAATTGCAAATAAAAGAGCTACCAAGGACTAGAGTGTAATGCGCTGAAACTAGCGAGGACTATATGGGAAAATATCCCTAGTCCATATGCGTTGCGTTTCGATTAATGAGATCACGGACTAAATTAAAAACGAAATAAAATTGAATGGATAAATTTAAAAAGAATTTGGACCGAATTAAAGGGCTCGTGAAGAAACGAGGACTTAATGGGAAATTATCCCTGTCTTTCAAAACGCACCACTTTAATAAGGACTAAAACGAAATGAAAGACAAATTATCGGGCCAAATTAAAAAGGAAGGAAAACAAAAGGATCCAATTGAAGCAGTTAGGAAAAGCGGAAAGACTAAGGGCGCAAATAGACCCTTAGTCCAAAACACGCGAATCCTGAGGCTGCCGGTGGTCGGGTCGCGTGTCGTTCTCTGCAAAGCGATGCCGTTTGGTATACTAAATGAACGGCCCAAAACGACGTCGTTTCGTGTATGTATATAAATTAAATAAACCCCCCAAAAATCATTTGAGTCTGTTTTAAAAAAAAAAATTTCCCCTTTCCCTTTCATTTCCTCTGCAGGCCCTCTAGGTCCGGTGGGATTCCGATGGGCCACCGGCACCGCTGTATACGGCGGTCGGAAAGTCATAAAGGTAAGATTTTTATTTTTTTGCTATATTTATACATATGTATACTGTTTTTTAAAAGAAAAATAAAGAAAATGTAAATATGTATGCATATTCGAAGTACGAAAATGAAAAAAAGAAAGTAAAACAAACGAAATAAAAATAAAAATAAAAATAATAAAAGAATCAATATCTTACGAATCTGATTTTTTGAATCCTTTTGTATTCAAAATCTTTTTTTTTTTATTTCAAAATCCTCCCTGTACATTGTCTTTTCTTCGGTTTTTATAACCGATTGAAGAAAGAAGAAGAATAAAAATACAATATTTGTTTTTTTGCTGCTACTATCTTTGCTCTGTGTTGTCTTGTTTCTTTTCTTGGCTTGTTTGCAGGTCCCTTGGCGAGTCAACGAGAGGAGGAAAGGCAATTTTGCCATTTCCGTGCAAGGCGCTGAGAGGCGCGATGCGTCGAGGGCCTTGGGGCGAGGCGTTTGGGGACAAGGCACGGACACGGCGCTCGAGGGATGCTGCGGCGCTAGGGTTTCGGAAACCTTAGCTTTTTCTGAACAATTTTAGTTTTGGGTTGTTGGGCCAATAGAAATCGGGCCAATTTTTGGGTTGTAATTGGGCCTTCTGATTTTGTATTTTTTTGGTTTATTGTTTTAATTTTCTAGTGGGTCGGGCAAAAATGGCCCATTACAGCTGCCCCTCTTTGCTCATTGTCGTGTAACGAGAATAGAGCAAAGACTTTAAAAGGGCCAATTTTGCCTGGACTTGCTAAGTCTTGACTTGTTTTGGCGCTTCTTTTCTTCAAGTAGCTTCATTCCACTCCACTACGTCTTCAGGGGTATAGGAAGTGTTGCTTCAATCCACTCTAATGTAATTTCAGGGAGAAGAGATTTGTAGCTTCGATCTACTCCACTGGAACTTCAAAGAGATAAGAATTGGTAATTTCAACCTGCTCCACTGCAACTTCAGGAAGATAAGGTTGGTGGCTTGAATCTGCTCCATTATCGATACATGGAGATAAGTTTCGCCAAATTTGATCTGCTCCACTACTACTTAGGGAGATAAGATCTACAATTTTCAGTCTGCTCCCTTGCTACCTCAGGAAGATAAGACTACAAACTTCAGTCTACTTCCTTGCTACCTCAGGAAGATAAGACTACAATCTTCAGTCTACTCCACTGCCGCTTCAGGGAGATAAGGTTTGCCATTTGATCTTGGTCCGCTACTGTTTAGGGTGACAAGATCTACAATCTTCGACCTATTCCACTACTGGTCAGGGAGATAGGACTGGTGGCTTAAATCTGTTCCCTCTTTGCTAGGGAGAAAAAGATTTGCCGTTCGATCTTGTTCCACTCATCGCTTAGGGTGACAAGATCTACAATCTTCGACCTATTCTACTGCTGGTCAGGGAGATAGGACTGGTGGCTTAAATCTGTTCCACTACTGCTTAGGGAGACAAGATTTGCCGTTCGATCTTGTTCCACTACTTCTTAAGGTGACAAGATCTACAATCTTCGACCTATTCCACTGCTGGTCAGGGAGATAGGACTGGTGGCTTAAATCTGTTCCACTAATGCTTAGGGAGACAAGATTTTCCGTTCGATCTTGTTCCACTACTGCTTAGGGTGACAAGATCTACAATCATCGACCTATTCCACTGCTGGTCAGAGAGATAGGACTGGTGGCTTAAATCTGTTCCACTACTGCTTAGGGAGACAAGATTTGCCGTTCGATCTTGGTCCACTACTGCTTAGGGTGACAAGATCTACAATCTTCGACCTATTCCACTGCTGGTCAGAGAGATAGGACTGATGGCTTAAATCTGTTCCACTACTGCTCAAGGAGACAAGGTTTGTGGTTCGATCTTGGTCCACTATTGCTTAGGGTGACAAGATATACAATCTTCAACCTATTCCACTGCTGGTCAGGGAGATAGGACTGATGGCCTAAATCTGTTCCACTACTACTCAGGGAGACAAGATTTGACGTTCGATCTTGGTCCACTACTGCTTAGGGTGACAAGATTTACAATCTTTGACCTATTCCACTGCTGGTCAGGGAGATAGGACTGGTGGCTTAAATCTGTTCCACTACTGCTTAGGGAGACAAGATTTGCCGTTCGATCTTGTTCCTCTACTGCTTAGGGTGACAAGATCTACAATCTTCGACCTATTCCACTGCTGGTCAGGGAGATAGGACTGGTGGCTTAAATCTGTTCCACTACTGCTTAGGGAGACAAGATTTGCCGTTCGATCTTGTTCCACTACTGCTTAGGGTGACAAGATCTACAATCTTCGACCTATTCCACTGCTGGTCAGGGAGATAGGACTGGTGGCTTAAATCTGTTCCACTACTGCTTAGGGAGACAAGATTTACCATTCGATCTTGTTCCACTACTGCTTAGGGTGACAAGATCTACAATCTTCGACCTATTCCACTGCTGGTCAGAGAGATAGGACTGGTGGCTTAAATTTGTTCCACTACTGCTTAGGGAGACAAGATTTTCCGTTCGATCTTGGTCCACTACTGCTTAGGGAGACAAGATCTACAATCTTCGACCTATTCCACTGCTGGTCAGGGAGATAGGAATGATAGCTTAAATCTGTTCCACTATTGCTCAGGGAGACAACATTTGCCGTTCGATCTTGGTCCACTACTGCTTAGGTTGAAAAGACCTACAATCTTCGACCTATTCCACTGCTGGTCAGGGAGATAGGACTGGTGGCTTAAATTTGTTCCACTACTTCTCAGGGAGACAAGATTTGTCACTCGAACTTGTTCCACTACTGCTTAGGGTGACAAGATCTACAATCTTCGACCTATTCCACTGCTGGTCAGGGAGATAGGACTGGTGGCTTAAATCTGTTCCACTACTGCTTAGAAAGACAAGATTTGCCGTCTTTGATCTACTCCATTGCTACCTCATAGAGATAAGATCTGTGAATTCACCGATGTTGCTACACCATCCTCTAGGGCCATGATCTGTAGAATCGGTTTCATATAGCTATGCTTATGCCAAATGATTAGGATGCTATGATCGAAATGAATCAAATGCTCCTAACTATATGTGTTATGGACGACATTTGCATGAATGCAGAATGTCATGAGAATGATCCCTTGTATAATGATTAGGATGCAATGATCGGTGTCGAAACCATTTTTTTTTTGGGTTTGAAAAAACGGGGATCGACTTTAAAATAAAGTATGGAGTCGCCACCAATCCTTTTTGTTTAGGTGTGATCGGGTCACCTATAAAACATTTTGTTTTATTTTTAAAAGAAATCAATTTTGGTCTACGAATTTCAAGAAGAAAATGGGTTCGGGAGTCGGTTACGTACGAGGAAGGATTAGCACCCTCGCAACGCCCAAAATTGGTACCAAATTGATTAATTGATGTCCTAATTTTGAAAAGTTTGAAACGATTTTGAAATTCCATTTTTTAAAAAATTTAAATAAGTCGAATTGGATATTGAGATTCTCTTGTTCCGAAGGAATAAAATATCACATCCAGCACGATAGGATATTGAAATGTATATTGATTGTGAAGTGAGAAATGAATTGAAACCATATTAACTGTATCGGGCTGAGTCGGATATAGTTGGCATGCCATAGGATTGGAAGAGTTCAGGGATAATTTGACCAAAAGTCGATGAGACACTGGGTGTCAAACTATTTCTTCGGATAAATTCGATGAGGTACTGGGTACCAATTTACTTCGGCATGGTCGATGAGACACTGGGTGTCAAATTATTACTTCGAATTATCCGATGAGGCACTGGGTGCCAAACTGGTGTGTTTTGGTTGGATCTGTGTATTCGCCAAAGTCCGTGTCTTGTTAATAGGGGTAAATCAATGACGTTTCAAACCCTTGATGCCGAGATCCTCTCATGATTTCCAAAGTTCATGCATTGAGATTTTTATAAGGATATTCAATTATTTGGACAAACGAAAAACCGAAGCCCAGTACGATAGGGTACGATTTCTCGGATTTCCAAACACGAAATATTGCCTTATTTTTTTGGAAAACATGGACAAATTTTTAAAAGGATATTTGGTTATTTGGTCAAACGGAAAACTGAAACCCAGCACGATACGACACGATTTCTCGAATTTCCAAACACGAAATATTGCCTTATTTTGAAAATTTTTACTAAGCAATAATAAAACCGAATATCAAAATGCATTAATCGATTCGGGATAAGGCGAAGCATCTATTAACAGTTTAAATATATTGGAATTTGAATCACAAAACAATACCAAGAAACATATGCATAACATTAAACATAAAATAATATATGAATTCAACGTTTTACTAATGAATGGTGATGATACAAACAATTTACATATACAAACACACAATAGCTATTATGACATACACTATTTCAACGACCCACTTTTTAACAATCACGCAGATCAATAAGCTAAAAGATATAGTAATCTCACGTAATTTACAAGGCATATTAGTGTGAAAACCAATTTTAAATGACAACAAATGAATTTAAAATAAATAAAGAAAAAGGAGTTGGAAACCAACAATTTATGAAACAATTTGAAAAATAAACTATAATTCATATAATAATTTACAAATTAGTTTATGAAGTAGCTATTACGAAAAAAGAAATTGGAAACATAGGATATATATAAAATAATCAAAAACCAAATATTTTTTTTTTTTTGAAATGCGAAAAAAAACTTAACAGATAATGTGTATATAAAAAATAGTAGAAGAATGTTTGAAATGAATAAAACATAATTAAAAATAAAATCCTTAAAAGAAAAATTATATATATATATGTGTATATAGATTTGAAATATAATATATACATAGATAGATTTAAAAAAGAATACATGCATAAAATAATATGAAATCAATAGTATATGTATATAATAAGATAATTTTAATACAAATGTATACATGTAAGCATAATTTAATAGTGTATAAAAGTATTCGAATGAAATATAATACAATTTTTTAAAATGGAGTAACATATAGAAGAAGATCTTGAAATTAAGTATTTATATAATAAATTAAAATATGTACAAATGGAAGTATAAAACCAATTAAAACATCATAAAATCAATAAAATAATTTATCAAAACAATTTCTATAATAAATAATAAATAAATTTAAATACCATAAAAAAATTTGCAAAGATTATAAACAAAGACTAAGAAAATACTCAATTGAAATAATAATAAAACTGACAGGCTACTTTATAAGTAAATGGAATGATTTAAACAAAATTAAGGATCAAATTAAATGGCGCATAAACAATTAGGGGCTAAACCAGCAAATGTTCCAAGCCTCGAAAACGCAGCGTTTAAACGGGGACCAAAATAAAAACAGAACAAACATTAAGGGCCAAATTAAAATAAAATAAAACTTAATTAAAAAAAACTAGAGAATGCGAAAGGACCAAAAGGGGAATTAGCCCATCAAAGGAAAAACGTGCGGATCCTGCCCCGGGTCGGGTCAACGCGCGGATCCTGGCCAAAAACGACGTCGTTCGAATGGACCAAAATGCAACCGCAACAAAATTCTGGGGCAAAATTAAAAAATCGAAAATAAACTGATTTGAAAGATCAGGAAAGGAGGGAGGACCAAATGCACAAATTCCCCCATTAATGGAAAACGTGCGGATCCTCCCCAGGTCGGGTCACGCGCGTGGTTCGTACGCCTAAACGGCACCGTTTTTACTCGTTATTAAACCCTAAAAAAAACTGAATGGCAATCTGCCCATTCTTTTACAAAAATTAAATCAAATCCCTAACCCCATTGTTTTATTCCCCATTCGGCCGAACCAGCTCTATCCCCTCAAACGCCAATCCGCCCATGAACTCGAACCTTGGTGAATGTTTTTTTCAGCCTTAAGATCCCCTCTCAGACACGATTTCAACGAAGCAAGAGGAAACCCCTGGCGTATTCGTAAGGTAAGGTTTCGTTTTCTCTTTTTTATTTTCACATGCAATAGTAAAAAGAAAATTAAAAAGCAAAGGAAAAAGAAAATGGAATCCGAAATCGAAAGCAACCTCTGTATTGGCTTGAATGTATGCTCTTTTTTCGTTTCAAAGTTTTTTGTTCTTGTATTTGATTCTATTTTTGTAAAAAAGTGAAGCTTACAATTGTTTTGCTTCGGTTTTTATAACCGAATTAGAAAAAAATAAAAATCCCAATACAATTGTTTTTTTCTTTCTGCGCTGTATCTTTGGCTATTTTCGCAAGTACCAAGTGACGTGGAGGCACGCGGGTGGCGTACGGAGGCCGTACGGTGGCGACGTGGTGCGGGGTGGCTTGCGGTTGGGGCTGTGTGCGGCGCTGGTGGAAACCCTAGGGTTTCTACTGGCTGAAAACGTTTTGGGCGATTTGGGCCAATTTCTGTTATTGGGTCAATGGGTTTTGGGCAAGTTTAGGATTTAATTTTGTAATGGGCTTTATTGGGCCTCCGTTTCCTTTTGTGCATATTTTTTTTGTATTGGACTGTTTAAAAAATGGACTTTATTAATTTTGGTTTTATATTTGGTTTTGTTAATCGGGCCCGGGCAAATTTGGGCTCTTACAGCTGCCCCTCTTTGCTCATTGTCGTGTAACGAGAATAGAGCAAAGACTTCAAAAAGGACCATTTTTGCTCGAATCTTGGACTTCTTTCAGTGCTTTTCTTCTTTGAGTAACTTCATTCCATCCTACTGCATCTTCAGGGGCCTGGGAACTAGCGCTTCGATCCAACTCAAGGAAATTAGACTTGTAGCCTCAATCTGCTCAACCGCAACTTCGAAGAGATAAGATCTGATGTCTTCGATCTGCTCCTGCAACTTCAGGAATGCCAGATCTGCTATCTTCAATCTGCTCCATTGCAAACTCAGGGAGATAAGATCTGATGTCTTCGATCTGCTCCTGCAACTTCAGGAATGCCAGATCTGCTATCTTCAATCTGCTCCACTGTAAACTCAGGGAGACAAGATCTGATGTCTTCGATCTGCTCCTGCAACTTCAGGAATGCCAGATCTGCTGATCGTTGTTTTTGCGATGTCAAAGTCTTAAAAATTATAAAAAGAATGATCGAACCTGGAAACTAACTATGACAACGATTTGAGGCAAGCACACCTATCAAACAGTAGTATAGCTTAGGCAAGACCGGATTGTCGAACCCAAAGGAACCAAAAGTACTAATACTAACTTTCTTTTTATTATCTAGCCTAAAATAAGTGAAGTTGTTTTTTTTAATCTAAATTTAACTAACTACTAAGCTAAAGACGCAAAGGCAAAAAGAATGAATTGGGGAAATACCGTTGGAGAAACTCAGTTGATTAAGACGATACCCTTAGGAAGAATCCACCTAGACTTCACCTGTTATCTAACTCTGAACCAGACGATTTATTCACTTGACTTGATCCGTAAGACTCCCTAATGTATATTAAACCCTCTCTCGGCTTAATAATGTCTAACCTAGGTTGATTAATTGAAATCTCTTTCTAATTAAAACCCTAGAATTACATTAACTCGATCTATGGACTCCCATATTAGGTTTCACCCTAATCCGGTAAAATCTCGTCACCCTATCTCTAGGCGCGCGATCAACTCCGCTTAATTATGCTAGATCTACTCTTAAGCAGGGACTTTTGCTCCTCCACCTAAGCACATCAAACTTGAATCAATATCCCAAAATATCAACACAAGAATTAAGAACACATAATTAAGAACAAGTTAAATATTTATCATATAGTTCAAAGAAAACGATAACAAGATTCATCTAAGTTTCATCCCCTTCTGTGTCCGAGGGTTTAGTTCATAACAATAAAAGAAAACATCTCAGAAGAAAAGATAAAAGAAAACATAAGAAATCCCTAAAACCCCCTGAAGGAATTAAAGGAGAGATCCGCCGTCTTGAGTAGAATTTCGGCTTCTTGAGATGGATCAACTGGCTATCTTCGAGTGTTTCCCACAAATCGACCTTTCTACGGCTCGGCTCCTTGGCCTAGCTCACCGCCCCTCTAGGTTATACTTAGGGTGTTTATATAGGCTTTTGAAATAGGTTTCTTTGCCCCTAAGTATCCTTTTCCGAGTGAAATAGCTCTTTTCCGCGGCAGGAACACGGCCATGGCAAACACTCGTGTGAATCATCTTTAGGCCGTGTTCTGACTTTTAATGAGGTGACACGCCTGTGTAAATTGTGATCAGGCCGTGTTCTAGTCTATCAGGGAGACACGACCGTGTTGGCTTAAGTCGAGGCCGTGTCGATTTTCACTTTGGCCCAATTTGGTCCGTTTTAAGCCCATTTCTCGTTCTTTTCATCCTCCGGTGCTTTCCTGAGTATAAAACATGAAAAGAAAGGATTAAGAGCACCTTTTTACATAAATCAAGGGATAAATCATCCAAAAGTATGCTAAATGTGGGATTAAAATATGTTACTTTTACAGTTTATCATCTGTTATCTTCAATTTGCTCCACAGCAAACTCAGGGTGACAAGATCTGATGTCTTCGATCTGCTCCTGCAACTTCAGGAATGGCAGATCTGCTATCTTTAATCTGCTCCACTGCAAACTCAGGGAAACAAAATCTGATGTCTTCAATCTGCTCCTGCAACTTTAGGAATGCCAGATCTGCTATCTTCAATCTGCTCTATTGCAAACTCAGGGAGACAAGATCTGATGTCTTCGATCTGCTCCTGTAACTTCAGGAATGCCAGATCTGCTATCTTCAATCTGCTCCCATCAGAACTCGGGGAGACAAGATCGATGTCCGTGATCTCGCTCCTCGCAACTTCAGAATGCCAAATCTTCTATCTTCAATCTGCTCCACTTTGCAAACTCGGGGAGACAAGATCGATGTCTTCGATCGCTCCCCGCAACTTCGTGAATGCCGGATCTGCTATCTTTAATCTGCTCCACTTGCAAACTCGGGAGACAAGATCTCGATGTCTTCGATCTACTCCTGCAACTTCGTGAATGCCGATTTGCTATCTTCAATCTGCTTTCACTTTGCAAATTCAGGGAGACAAGATCTGATGTCTTCGATCCGCTCCTGTAACTCGTGAATGCCGGATCTATTATCTTCAATCTGCTCCATCGCAAACTCAGGGAGACAAGATCTGATGTCTTCGATCCGCTCCTGCAACTTCGTGAATGCCGATCTGCTATCTTCAATCTGCTCCCTTTGCGCAAACTCGTGGATGCCAGACTAATATCTTCAATCTACCTTACTACACTATCCTCTTGAGGACATAACCTGTAGAATGGGTACATGCTTATGCCTAATAATTAGGATGCCATGATCGAAATGTGTCAAATGCTCTTATTTAGACATGCTATGATATATAAATGCGAAAATGTTATGAGAATGATTCCTATTTCAGGTATCATCACTCATTATTTATCGTATTTTATCACTAACGACAGTCTTTGTCATATTGTTCTACCGGTATTCTCGATGTAAAAAACCGAGAAAACGATTATATCTTACTCAACATATTTGCACCACTGTAAATTTCGTGGTTCATCTCATTGTGACTTAAGAGTATAAGATCTGAATCCCTCCCACTGCGACTCCAAAATGTAGGATTTGTTTCTTTTCAATCCATCCCATTGCTATTCAAGGGTACAGGACTTGTATCATTTTCCATCCATACCACCGCAACTCGGGGATGAGGGGTCAGAACTTGTTTAATCAACTCGATCACCCTCGTAAACCTAACCAAATGTGTATGCATGATATTTGCATGGATGCGAATATCATTTTTTCGAGAATGATTCCCTTTTGCACTTGGGTTAACATTGCCTATTTTTCGTCAAGATTGTATCACTGACGCAATATCTTGTCATTTTTTCAATCACCATTTTTGACAAAAATCTGGAAAGATAGTCTCAGTTTAGACTCTTCCTTAAACTTGGTGAGTTTTAAACAATAGTCCTGTTTCAAGTTCTTGTATTATTCAGAAGCTTCCAGAGTAATATGCGAAAATCCTTTTATGAAGGTATTATTAGTCCACTAATCGTTATTCCAATACAAAATGCCTGAAAAAGATCATAACCATGGACAAGAAGGAAATTAAATAGAAGCATAGCTCGAAACAAATAAGTTAATCAATGATGGAAGAGCAATTAAGCAGGAAATTTATCGGAGGCGTATCTTGAAAAGAATAAGGTAATCAAATATAGCAAATTCCAAATGGGTAAGATGGAAAACTAGGTACTCCAGATATCGTAGCCTGAGCTTCTCTGTTCCAACTTCTTGAGGACCATTTTAAGCTCGATATGCGTTTAAGGGATCCGGAGTACTTTGTCGATGCCCCAAGACATAATATATTTCCTCATTGTTAATTCAAACATAGCAAGACTACTGTATGCCCCGCTTTTAAACAAAATTTGAGCCGCCCTTTTCGGGTTTTCAACACAAATCCCCTTTGGTCTCAAAGCGCCCTTTGCGGGTTTTCGCCTTGGCCTCTCCTTTTTCTTTCTTCTTTTGATTGAATTTTTTTTTATCTCAAGGCTCCCTTTCCGGGTTTTCACCTTGGCCTCTCTTTTCAGATGAAATCTGAACTCTCTGGCTTGAACATATCCTTGCCATCCATCTTGGTCAAAGTTAATGATCTTCCAGAACAAGCTTTCTTCACCACATAAGGTTTTGCCAAATTTGGCATCTACTTCCTTCTGAAGTCCTTTTGTATAAAAAGAATCCTTCTTAATGCTAGGTCCCCATCATGAAATTCTCTTGGGCGAACCTTTTTTTCATAAGCCCGTATCATTTGTTTTTGGTACATTCGACCATGATGAATATTTTCAATCAAGCTTACTGGAGACATTCTACTTTATCCAATTCTTAATTCAATCAAAGCTTGGAGAAAAGGAATCTTAACTTCCAACAATTGTTTTCCTTTCATAAACCAATGGGAAAGATGCCCCGGTGAAGGTCCTGGCCAACGTTCAAGAAGTATAGAGGGTAAATGGTAACTTTGCTATACCAACCTTTACAAATCTCAGTCGTTTTTTCAAAAAAATTTGAATGGTTTTTTGGCTGCCTTTACTGCACTGATATGGTGTCTGATCTTTGAACATACCGTAAATATTTGACATTGTGCAATTATGTTTCTTTCTGACATTCTTTATTGCCACTTTTTTGAATTTGAATTTGAATTCAAATTTGGATTTGGATTTGGATTTGGATTTGGATTTGGGTTTGGATTTGGATTTGGATTTGAATTTGAATTTGATGACTGTTGACTTTGCAACTTTGGCATATGAAGCGACCTTCACCCTCTTAGTGAAGTAATTGACAACCATAAAGATGAATTGGTGTTGGCTAGATGCTTTTGATGAGATCGGCCTCATAATATCTATGCCCCACATATAGAAAAAAATGGAGGAGGCACATAAGTCCTGTCTTCCTCAATTTGGCATTTGGTGCAATTTCCCTTTCTGGGTAAACCAGTAGCCCGAACCTCTTGATTAGCCTGGCCATTGTAGAACCATTAACATGGGTTCCAACCTTAGCAATATCCCCACATTTCAGTAGTCTGGCATGCCTTGATATGATCGTTCGAAAACATCTTCAAATTCTCGAAAATTGCTCAATAATGTCTCGCCTTATTTCTGTGGTGAGTTAGGCTTCGATCTTTGCCCTTTTCCTAATCTTGCAACGTCCACTGACCTTTTTCATGGTAGAGTCTATTCTCATCTTATTCTACCATCCTTAACAAATCAAAAGATAGGCTACAATTTCTATCATCTTCAAAGTCCTTTGATCCTTTAAACTCATATCTCATCTAAAAAGGGAGTCAGTAACAACGTCGCTCATGTCGTTGATATCTGAGCACCTAGGTATGAAGGCAAAAATATCCAAAGAATAAATGATTCTAAGGCTGATTATTTGTATGGTATGGTTATGAATAAAGAATGAAAGAATATTCTAAAAGAATGTATAATATGAAATGGAAAGAATGAAAAAATATTTTCTTAAAAAGATGCATTTTATTGAAATAAAAATTCTGGACACAAGCCTATTTCACAAAAGAAATCTTATTGCTTCTAGGCTTAAAGCAACAAGTGCGTTTTGTACATTATTCTAAGTAAGCTCTAAATACTACAGGAATTTCTTCCGCAGTCCGATTGTCCAAAACGCTCCCAGGTTCATATTTCTGCATTTGGCGTGTCATCTAATTTCACAATACCCATGCTGATGAACTTTTCCACCAATTTCTTGAAAGCAAGGCAATTTTCTATCGAATACCCTGTTATCCCCGCGTGGTACTCACACTGGGCATTTGCGTCATACCATTTGGGGTACGGGGGTTGCATTGGTTTCAGGTAATGAGGAGCTACAGCATGCATATCAAATAAGCTCTGGTATAACTCCCTATACGTCATTGGAATAGGTGTGAACTGGGGTTTCTCTGAGTTCGGTCTTGAATTGGGTTCTTGCATTGGGGAGACTTGATAGCTGGTAGTTACCGTCCTTGGCTGGCTTACTGTAATCGGCTCTGAATGGCCCTTGTTATACCTTATCGTACTATTCGCTTTATTTTTCTTTTTCTTCGGGGCTTTTAAAGTCCACTCTCCTTTTCCTTTTGTTTTTACCAGTACAACTGGTTTGGCTCGATCATCCTCTGAGTTAAAACCTGAACCCCTCGGGAAGTTCAACAGGGCTGAAGTATCAGTCTGACATTGGGGTCTAATAATGACGGGTACCCCCTACGAATGCGTGTCTGGTTGAGTCGGGATACTTATTGGGGAATAAACGATGTCTTCATCATCATCCACACTGTTGACCACTGGGCCACTCCTTTTTTCATGTCCTCCGACCAGTAATTGGGTTAACTGGCACATCATATTCATTTGATTTCGCATATCCTGTTGAATTTTGGCCAACTGCTCTTGCATCAGTATTTGCCTTTGCTCTAATCTCTCCAACCTTTGTTCCATGTCTTCTAGGTTAACCTCTGAAATAATTTTTAATTAATTAGAGCCTTTCTACAAATTTTAATGCATATGATGCGATGTAATGCAAATGCATGAAATGCAGCATGAAATGCAATGCAAATGCATGAAATGCAATGCAAATGCATGGAATGAATGCAAAAAAGAAAGAGAGGCGTTGATTCTGAATTCAATTCCATTAGAAGAACTTTTCTAGAAAATAAATTCCTTTACATAAAACGTATTACATATGCGTCTTTGTCCTCATAGTCCGGGTGAAGACACCAATCTTTTTCTTCGTATCTGGATGTTATGGTCGTGTCCCGTGAACTTTCTTAATAGATGCCTCTTCTAGCTCCTTGTTGTTTGATCTAGGCCGTGACTCTTCACTCACCTATCCCCCGTGATACTCATAAGCTACTTTAAGAAAGTCGAGACGTGACGGCTCTTGAATAGTCTTTGTCAGCTTGAATCTTCGGGCAAAGTCTTGTATTCTTCTGCGGACCATCAGCCTTCTCTCGTTGTTTATTTGGACTATATTCGAATGACTGTATTATAATCCACTTTACCAAGCAATCCATTTCCTTATGAAAAACTCTTCTATTTAGCAATCGAATATTAATCAACACCTCCTTTCTATGATGATGCAATGCAATGCAATCAAAACAAAAGAAAACACGTTAGTGCAAGAGAAATAAACGAAACAGAACACCTGTCCGGGTGACCACTAGGGTTTGGCGTGGCTCTATCTAGGTAGGCTCCTAGGTCTCTATATGTGGTTTGGTTCTAAAGAGGGGTACTGAACCAAAGATTCCTCAATCCTCACCCATTATAGGCTCATATGGATCGAAGTTCGGTTCGGGAATACATTTCCTATGGCCATGCGGAGATGAAAATCTCACGGCTACACATAGGTACAGATGTATTCCAAAGATCCACTAGCCCATGTGGAGGTGAAAACCTCATGAAGGCATAGTTTCCCACTCCCACTTACAGGTGTAACCACAACGGTCATGCAATGCAATGCAAGAGTATTCTACGAGATTTTAATCATAACATCAATAAATGTATTAAAAGAAACGTGATTTTTCAAAACAACTTTCCAAGTTTTCAATCAAAAGGACAAAACTTAATCAATCTATGGCCTGACTCTCAACCAAGTCCCCAGTCGAGTCGCCAAGCTGTCGAAACCATTTTTTTGGGGGTTTGAAAAAATGGGGATCGACTTTAAAATGAAGTATGGAGTCGCCACCAATCCTTTTTGTTTAGGTGTGATCGAGTCACCTATAAAACATTTTGTTTTATTTTTAAAAGAAATCAATTTTGGTCTACGAATTTCAAGAAAAAAATGGGTTCGGGAGTCGGTTACGTACGAGGAAGGATTAGCACCCTCACAACGCCCAAAATTGGTACCAAATTGATTAATTGATGTCCTAATTTTGAAAAGTTTGAAACGATTTTGAAATTTTGTTTTTAAAAAATTTTAAATAAGTCGAATTGGATATTGAGATTCTCTTGTTCCGAAGGAATAAAATATCACATCCAGCACGATAGGATATGACGTTTCAAACCCTTGATGCCGAGATCCTCTCATGATTTCGAAAGTTCATGCATTGAGATTTTTATAAGGATATTCAATTATTTGGACAAACGAAAAACCGAAGCCCAGTACGATAGGGTACGATTTCTCGGATTTCCAAACTCGAAACATTACCTTATTTTTTTTTTGGAAAACATGGACAAATTTTTAAAAGGATATTTGGTTATTTGGTCAAACGGAAAACCGAAACCCAGCACGATAGGGCACGATTTCTCGAATTTCCAAACACGAAATATTGCCTTATTTTGAAAATTTTTACTAAGCAATTATAAAACCAAATCTCAAAATGCATTAATCGATTCGGGATAAGGCGAAGCATCTATAAACAGTTTAAATATATTGGAATTTGAACCATAAAACAATACCAAGAAACATATGCATAACATTAAACATAAAATAATATATGAATTTAACGTTTTACTAATGAATGGTGATGATACAAACAATTTACATATCCAAACACACAATAGCTATTATGACATACACTATTTCAACAGACCCACTTTAACAATCACAGATCAATAAGCTAAAAGATATAGTAATCTCACGTAATTTACAAGGCATATAAGTGTGAAAACCAATTTTAAATGACAACAAATGAGTTTAAAATAAATAAAGAAAAAGGAGTTGGAAACCAACAATTTATGAAACAATTTGAAAAATAAACTATAATTCATATAATAATTTACAAATTAGTTTATGAAGTAGCTATTACTAAAAAAAGAAATTGGAAATATAGGATATATATAAAATAATCAAAAACCAAATATTTTTATTTGAAATGCAAAAAAACACTTAATGATAATGTGTATATAAAAATAGTAGAAGAATGTTTGAAATGAATAAAACATAATTAAAAATAAAATCCTTAAAAGAACAATTATATATATATATATATATATGTATATAGATTTGAAATATAATATATACATAGATAGATTTAAAAAAAGAATACATGCATAAAATAATATGAAATCAATAGTATATGTATATAATAAGATAATTTTAATACAAATGTATACATGTAAGCATAATTTAATAGTGTATAAAAGTATTCGTATTAAATATAATACAATTTTTTTAAAATGGAGTAACATATAGAAGAAGATCTTGAAATTAAGTATTTATATTATAAATTAAAATATGTACAAATGGAAGTATAAAACCAATTAAAACATCATAAAATCAATAAAATAATTTATCAAAACAATTTCTATAATAAATAATAAATAAATTTAAATACCATAAAAAAATTTGCAAAGATTATAAACAAAGACTAAGAAAATACTCAATTGAAATAATAATAAAACTGACAGGCTACTTTATAAGTAAATGGAATGATTTAAACAAAATTAAGGATCAAATTAAATGGCGCATAAACAATTAGGGGCTAAACCAGCAAATGTTCCAAGCCTCGAAAACGCAGCGTTTAAACGGGGACCAAAATAAAAACAGAACAAACATTAAGGGCCAAATTAAAATAAAATAAAACTTAATTAAAAAAAACTAGAGAATGCGAAAGGACCAAAAGGGGAATTAGCCCATCAAAGGAAAAACGTGCGGATCCTGCCCCGGGTAGGGTCAACGCGCGGATCCTGGCCAAAAACGACGTCGTTCGAATGAACCAAAATGCAACCGCAACAAAATTCTGGGGCAAAATTAAAAAAATCGAAAATAAACTGATTTGAAAGATCAGGAAAGGAGGGAGGACCAAATGCACAAATTCCCCCATTAATGGAAAAAGCGCGGATCCTCCCCGGGTCGGGTCACGTGCACGGTTCGTATGCCTAAACGGCGCCGTTTTTACTCGTTATTAAACCCTAAAAAAAACTGAATGGCAATCTGCCCATTCTTTTACAAAAATTAAATCAAATCCCTAACCCTATTCTGTTATTCCCCATTCGGCCGAACCAGCTCTATCCCCTCAAACGCCGATCCGCCCATGAACTCGAGCCTTGGTGAATGTTTTTTTTCAGCCTTAAGATCCCCTCTCAGCCACGATTTCAACGAAGCAAGAGGAAACCCCTGACGTATTCGTAAGGTAAGGTTTCGTTTTCTCTTTTTTATTTTCACATGCAATAGTAAAAAGAAAATTAAAAAGCAAACGGAAAAGAAAATGGAATCCAAAATCGAAAGCAACCTCTGTATTGGCTTGAATGTATGCTCTTTTTTCGTTTCAAAGTTTTTTGTTCTTGTATTTGATTCTATTTTTTGTAAAAACGTGAAGCTTACAATTGTTTTGCTTCGGTTTTTATAACCGAATTCGAAAAAAATAAAAATCCTAATACAATTATTTTTTTCTTGCTGCGCTGTATCTTTGGCTATTTTCACAGGTACCAGGCGACGTGGAGGCACGCGGGTGGCGTACGGAGGCCGTACGTTGGCGACGTGGCGTGGGGTGGCTTGCTGTTGGGGCTATGTGCGGCGCTGGTGGAAACCCTAGGGTTTCTACTGGCTCAAAACGTTTCGGGCCATTTGGGCCAATTTCTGTTATTGGGTCAATGGGTTTTGGGCAAGTTTAGGATTTAATTTTGTAATGGGCTTTATTGGGCCTCCGTTTCCTTTTGTGCATATTTTTTTTGTATTGGACTGTTTAAAAAATGGACTTTATTAATTTTGGCTTTATATTTGGTTTTGTTAATCGGGCCTGGGCTGTCGAAACCATTCTTTTTTGAGTTTGAAAAAACGGGGATCGACTTTAAAATGAAGTATGGAGTCGCCACCAATCCTTTTTGTTTAGGTGTGATCGGGTCACCTATAAAACATTTTGTTTTTTTAAAAGAAATCAATTTTGGTCTTCGAATTTCAAGAAGAAAACGGGTTCGGGAGTCGGTTACGTACGAGGAAGGATTAGCACCCTCGCAACGCCCAAAATTGGTACCAAATTGATTAATTGATGTCCTAATGTCGAAAAGTTTGAAACGATTTTGAAATTTCGTTTTTAAAAAAATTTTAAATAAGTCGAATTGAATATTGAGATTCTCTTGTTCCGAAGGAATAAAATATCACATCCAGCACGATAGGATATGACGTTTCAAACCCTTGATGCCGAGATCCTCTCATGATTTCCAAAGTTCATGCATTGAGATTTTTATAAGGATATTCAATTATTTGGACAAACGAAAAATCGAAGCCCAGCACGATAGAGTACGATTTCTCGGATTTCCAAACACGAAACATTGTCTTGTTTTTTTGGAAAACATGGGCAAAATTTTAAAAGGATATTTGGTTATTTAGTCAAACGGAAAACCGAAACTCAGCACGATGGGGCACGATTTCTCGAATTTCCAAACCCAAAATATTGCCTTATTTTGAAAATTTTTACTAAGCAATTATAAAACCGAATCTCAAAATGCATTAAACGATTCGGGATAAGGCGAAGCATCTATTAACAGTTTAAATATATTAGAATTTGAATCACAAAACAATACCAAGAAACATATGCCTAACATTAAACATAAAATAATATATGAATTCAACGTTTTACTAATGAATGGTGATGATACAAACAATTTACATATACAAACACACAATAGCTATTATGACACACACTATTTCAACAGACCCACTTTAACAATCACAGATCAATAAGCTAAAAGATATAGTAATCTCACGTAATTTACAAGGCATATTAGTGTGAAAACCAATTTTAAATGACAACAAATGAATTTAAAATAAATAAAGAAAAAGGAGTTGGAAACAACAATTTATGAAACAATTTGAAAAATAAACTATAATTCATTTAATAATTTACAAATTAGTTTATGAAGTAGCTATTACGAAAAAAGAAATTGGAAATATAGGATATATATAAAATAATCAAAAACCAAATATTTTTATTTGAAATGCAAAAAAACACTTAACAGATAATGTGTATATAAAAAATAGTAGAAGAATGTTTGAAATGAATAAAACATAATTAAAAATAAAATCCTTAAAAGAACAATTATATATATATGTGTATATAGATTTGAAATATAATATATACATAGATAGATTTAAAAAAGAATACATGCATAAAATAATATGAAATTAATAGTATATGTATATAATAAGATAATTTTAATACAAATGTATACATGTAAGTATAATTTAATAGTGTATAAAAGTATTCGAATTAAATATAATACAATTTTTTTTAAAATGGAGTAACATATAGAAGAAGATCTTGAAATTAAGTATTTATATTATAAATTAAAATATGTACAAATGAAAGTATAAAACCAATTCAAACATCATAAAATCAATAAAATAATTTATCAAAACAATTTCTATAATAAATAATAAATAAATTTAAATACCATAAAAAAAATTTGCAAAGATTATAAACAAAGACTAAGAAAATACTCAATTGAAATAATAATAAAACTGACAGGCTACTTTATAAGTAAATGGAATGATTTAAACAAAATTAAGGATCAAATTAAATGGCGCATAAACAATTAGGGGCTAAACCAGCAAATGTTCCAAGCCTCAAAAACACAGCGTTTAAACGGGGACCAAAATAAAAACAGAACAAACATTAAGGGCCAAATTAAAATAAAATAAAACTTAATTAAAAAAAACTAGAGAATGCGAAAGGACCAAAAGGGGAATTAGCCCATCAAAGGAAAAACGCGCAGATCCTGCCCCGGGTCCGGTCAACGCGCGGGTCCTGGAAAAAAATGACGTCGTTCGAATGGACCAAAATGCAACCGCAACAAAATTCTGGGGCAAAATTAAAAAATCGAAAATAAACTGATTTGAAAGATCAGGAAAGGAGGGAGGACCAAATGCACAAATTCCCCCATTAATGGAAAAAGCGCGGATCCTCCCCGGGTCGGGTCACGCGCGCGGTTCGTATGCCTAAACGGTGCCATTTTTACTCGTTAGTAAACCCTAAAAAAAACTGAATGGCAATCTTCCCATTCTTTGACCAAAATTAAATCAAATCCCTAACCCCATTCTGTTATTCCCCATTCGGTCGAACCAGCTCTATACCCTCAAACGCCGATCTGCCCATGAACTCGAGCCTTGGTGAATGTTTTTTTCAGCCTTAAGATCCCCTCTCAGCCACGATTTCAACGAAGCAAGAGGAAACCTCTGGCGTATTCATAAGGTAAGGTTTCGTTTTCTCTTTTTTATTTTCACATGCAATAGTAAAAAGAATATTAAAAAGCAAACGGAAAAGAAAATGGAATCCGAAATCGAAAGCAACCTCTGTATTGGCTTGAATATATGCTCTTTTTTCGTTTCAAAGTTTTTTGTTCTTGTATTTGATTCTATTTTTGTAAAAACGTGAAGCTTACAATTGTTTTGCTTCGGTTTTTATAACCGAATTCGAAAAAATTAAAAATCCCAATACAATTGTTTTTTTCTTGTTGCGCTGTATCTTTGGCTATTTTCGCAGGTACCAGGCGACGTGGAGGCACGCAGGTGGCGTACGGAGGTCGTACGGTGGCGACTTGGCGCGGGGTGGCTTGTTGTTGGGGCTGTGTGCGGCGCTGGTGGAAACCCTAGGGTTTCTGCTGGCTCAAAACGTTTCAGGCCATTTGGGCCAATTTCTGTTATTGGGTCAATGGGTTTTGGGCAAGTTTAGGATTTAATTTTGTAATGGGCTTTATTGAGCCTCCGTTTCCTTTTGTGCATATTTTTTTTGTATTGGACTGTTTAAAAAATGGACTTTATTAATTTTGGTTTTATATTTGGTTTTGTTAATCGGGCCCGGGCAAATTTGGGCTCTTACAATCGGAATGAATCAAATGCTCCTAACTAAATGATATTATGGATGACATTTGCATGAATGCAGAATGTCATGAGAATGATCCCCTTTTTTAAATGTATAATGATTAGGATGCAATGATCGGAATGAATCAAATGCTCCTAAATAAATGATATTATGGATGACATTTGCATGAATGCAGAATATCATGAGAATGATCTTTTTTAAAATGTATAATAATTAGGATGCAATGATCGGAATGAATCAAATGCTCCTAACTAAATGTGTTATGAGTGCAGAATTTCATGAGAATGATCCCTTTTTAAATGCTTAGGGTTGTCATTGCTCGTTGTTCTTCAAGGTTGTATCACTTGACGTAATATGCTGTGTTCTTGCTTGGGTGGTATTCTGACCGAAAACCTGAAGAAACAATCGTATTTTGCTCAACCGGTTTGCCCAACTGTAACTTCAGCGTCCTTTCCACTGCACCTTGGGGACATAAGGTTTGTACCATCTTTAAGCCATCCCACTGCGACTTATGGCTATTGATAAACTGAAATAGTAACATATTTTGAGCTCACATTTAGCATGCTTTTGGATGAATTATCCTTTATTTTATGTAATTTGGTGCTCTTAATCCTTTGTTTTCATGTTTTAAACTCAGGAAAGCACCGGAGGATGAAAAGAACAAGAAACGGGCTTAAAACGGGCCAAAACATCACGAAATCGACACGGCCTGGGCCCAATACCACACGGCCGTGCCTCATCAACAGACTCCACACGGCCAGCCCACGATTTACACGGGCGTGTACCATGGCCGTGCCCCTGCCGTGACAAAGAGAAATTTCACTCGGATTAGGATACTTCGGGGCAAAAAAACACATTCCAAAGCCTATATAAACACCCTAAGTATGACCTAAAAGGGGAGTCCATGGATGTTGTCAAGGGGCGTCTTGCTAGGCCGAAGGAGGTAGATTTGTGGAGGTTTACTCGAAGATAGCCAGTTGATCCATCTTAAGAAGTCGGAATCATACTCAAGACGGAGGATCTCTCCTTCAATTCCTTCAGGGGGTTTTAGGGATTTCTTATGTTTTTTTTATCTTTTCTTCTGAGATGTTTTCTTTTATTGTTATGAACTAAACCCTCAGATACCTGAGGGGGATGAAACCTAAGATGAATCTTGTTATTGTTTTTTGAACTATATGATAAATATTTGACTTGTTCTTAATTATGTGTTCTTAATTCTTGTGTTGATATTTCCGGGATATTGATTCAAGTTTGATGTGCTTAGGTGGTAGAGCAAAAGTCCCTGCCTAAGAGTAGATCTAGCATAGTTAAGCGGAGTTGATCGCACGCCTAGAGATAGGGTGACGAGATTTTGCCGGATTAGGGTGAAACCTAATATGGGAGTCCATAGATCGAGTTAATGTAATTCTAGGGGTTTTAATTAGAAAGAGATTTCAATTAATCAACCTAGGGTTAGACGTTATTCGCCTCGAGAGAGGGTTTAATATACATTAGGGAATCTTACGGATCAAGTCAAATGAATAAATCGTCTGGTTCAGAGTTAGATAACAAGTGAAGTCTATGTGGATTCTTCCTTGGGTATTGTCTTTATCAATTGGCTTTTCCCACAAGTATTTTCCCCAAATTCATTCTTCTTTGTCTTAGAGTCTTTAGTTTAATAATTAATTAATTTAGATTAAACAAGAAATTCCCTTTATTTTAGGCTAGATAATAAAAAGAAAGTTAGTATTAGTACTTTTAGTTCCTTTGGGTTCAACATTCCGGTCTTGCCTTAGCTATACTATTGTTTGATAGGTGTGCTTGCCTCAAATCGTTGTCATAGTTAGTTTCCAGGTTCGATCATTCTCATTATAATTTTTAAGACTTTGACATCGCAAAACACAACGATCAAGTTTTTGGCACCGTTGCCGGCGAACTAAAATATTAAGAAAGCTCAATTTTTATTACTTTAGCCATTTTTTATTTTTTGCACTTTTCTTTTATTTCCTATTTTGTTTTTAACTTTGCTAAATTTTCTTTTGTTCCTTTCAGGTACCTCTAGTTTATGACTAGAAGGAACCCGACAGGACCCCTACTTTATGACAGTGATATTGAAGGTACCGCTCGCAGAAATCGTAGAGAGATAAGGCGAAGCCTAAACTACATACAAGAAAAGCAAGAAGACGAAGTTAATACCACCTAAGAGATGGCTGAGAATAATCCGCCACCTCCAGAGATGGCCAAAAATCAGGCTCCCTAAACTATGTATGATTATGCTAAGCCTAGTTTAGTTGGTACTGAATCTAGTATTGTTAGACCTACTATTGCTGCAAATAATTTTGAATTGAAATCTAACACTATACAGATGATACAACAGTTTGTTCAGTTTGATGGTTTGCAGGATGAGGATCCTAACACACATTTAGCAAATTTCCTAGAATTTTGCGATACTTTCAAGATAAATGGCGTTACTGACGATGCCATCCGCCTTCGGTTATTTCCCTTCTCTTTGAGGAATAAAGCCAAACAGTGGTTGCATTCTCTTCAACGAGGGTCAATTACTACATGGGATCAAATGACCGAAAATTTTTTATTAAAATATTTTCCGCCGGCCATAACGGCCAAGTTAAGGAATGATATCTCTTCTTTTGTGCAGATGGATTTAGAGACACTTTACGACGCATGGGAGAGATACAAAGATTTGCTGATAAGGTGTCAACACCATGGATTACCCTTGTGGCTACAGGTCCAAACTTTTTACAACGGTGTGAACCCTTCAACAAGGCAATTAATCAATTCAGCCACCGGTGGAACTCTGAATAACAAAACTCCTGAAGCAGCTTATGAATTTATAGAAGAGATTTCACTAAATAACTATCAGTGGCAAGTCACAAGGACAAGGCCAAAAAAAGCAGCCAGAGTTTACAACCTTGACGCAGTAACCATTCTATCAAATCAGGTAGAGATGTTACATAAAAAATTTGATGGTGTATACGGTTCCTCGCAGGTACAACAAGTTATGCAGTGCGACACAAGTGGAGGCGTGGCAAATCCTGAGTGCCCACCCTACGGACAGGGTATGAAAAGCGAACAAATGAACTATATGGGTAACAATTTTCGATCTAATAATAACCCTTATAGTAATACTTATAATCCAGGTTGGAAGAACCACCCCAATTTTTCATGGGGTGGTCAAGGAAATCAAAGGCAACAAGAATCCCAAAACTTCCAACAACAGCCCTACTCACAGAAAAAGAAGTCAAAAAACCTTGAGGAGATGTTGACAAAATTTATAGCAGTCACAGAAACAACACTTAAAAACCAGCAAGCATCGATACAGGAGCTCAAGGATCAAATCGGGCAACTTGCTAAGCAGATCTCTGAGAGACCACAGGGAAGACTACCGAGCAACATCGAGAATAACCCAAAGGAGCAAATCCAAGCCATAACAACTCAAGAAAGTGAAGGGTTAGATGAGCCCAATTCAAGGCAAGAGATTGTGGTCAGAGAAGGTAAGGTTGAGGTAAGTAATAATAATCCAAAACCGGTAATTAAAGAGTACCAACCTCGCATACCATATCCCGAAGCATTAAGGAGAGATGACACAGAGGAACAGTTTGGTAAGTTTCTTAAACTTTTAAAGAAATTACATATTAACTTACCGTTACTTGAAGCTCTTTCGTAGATGCCAAATTCTAGAAAAAATTTAAAAGAGCTGTTGACGAAAAAGCGAAGGATAGACGAGGCATCACATGTGGAACTAAACGCAATGTGCTCGGCAGTATTGCAAAATAGACTACCACGGAAATTAAAAGATCCAGGGAGTTTTACAATTCCATGCTTAATTGGTAGTTTATCTATTGACAATGCGTTAGCTGATTTAGGGGCAAGCATAAATGTCATGCCTTATAAAATGTTTAAACAACTAGGTCTAGGGAAACCCAAACAAACTAGGATGAACATTCAATTAGCTGATAAAACTGTTAGAATTCCTAGGGGTATAATTGAAGATGTACTCGTAAAAGTTGAAAAATTCGTATTCCCAGTAGACTTTGTCGTATTAGACATGGATGAGGACAATAGTATCCCCTTAATCTTAGGAAGACCATTTTTAGCAACTGCCAGAGCTAAAATTGATATTGATGCAGGAGAACTCATACTTCGTGTAGGTAATAAGACAGTCACACTCCAAGCTCTCGATTTCGCTAGAACATCGAGTAATCAAGGTGAGAAAATAAATTCTATTGATGACCATTCAGTTAACCCATCTTTTCAAGAAGCACCACAAAAGAATACAACTGAACCCGATCCTATACCCCCGTGCCAACAAAGAAATAACTCATGAGGAACGAAGGATTCAGATCGATGATCTAGACGAGTGGAAGACGCATTTCAAGGAAAAATTAGGGATACACGAAGCAGAATCAAAGCCACGCTACGAGGCAAACAAGTTCAAAATTGGAGATCAGGTATTGATAGATAAAGCAGACCCTCGAATATCTCCTCCTGACCCTAATACAAACAAAGAAATCTCTTTTAAGGTAATCAAGGTTTTCCCATACGGAACAGTCGAGGTAAGTAATCCTATTTTTGGCACTTTTAAAGTAAATACTACTCGACTCAAACTTTATCATGATAATAGAACTGATAGCATGAGAGAGGATGTTCAAATCTTCAAACCACCCTGATTATGCGAATGAGAGGTAAGTCTAGCTTAAGACTATAAACGAGCGCTTCTCGGGAGGCAACCCGAGTACTAACTCATTAATTTTTACATTTTTACTTTTATTTTTCCTTTTCAGCATTCAATTTTAAACTAACCAAAGTGCAGATTTCCATACCACACGGCCTTGCACACGGCCGTGGCCGTGTGGACACTACGGATTTTCGTACTGACATAGCAGAGGTAGTACGAGCCAATGACAAAAGATTCCCAGATCATGGAAGACTACAAATTGCCACGGCCATGCGATATGGCCGTGGCCGACACTGAGGAAAGTCACACGAGCTCCAACTAACCGTGGTCGACACTGTTAGATCACACACGGGCGTGACGACCTGAACATGGGTGTGGGAGAAATGAACATAGCACAACACGGCCGTACGATACGGCCGTGTGACCCAACATGCCCATGGTAAACGGGCGTGGGAACGTACCAGAATTGAAATTTTTATTTAAAACACCCACCCCCCAATCTCTTCCATCCCATTTTCCTTTCCTTTTCTCTCTCAGACCTCTCCCTACATTCCTTCTCTAATATTTTCCCCAACCATCGAGCCACACCACATCTATGTCGAAGAGGCGAAAGGATCCACGCACAGTCTCCCTATGGGAGACCGATCTACATAAGTTCATGCCGACCGCTTCATATATTCGACAAGCCAAGGGTCTTTGAGACCATTTAATTCTTCTTCTTCTTCTTTACTCTTCTCCTTTATTTTCCTTCTCTTTGACTTTCTTATGCTTAATTTAGTTTATTCTATTTTAGTTTCTTGGTTTTAGGTTTTACAGGCTGCTAGGGAATCACACCTCGACCACGACCACCAGTACCACCGCAGCCTTAGAAATCACGCCCACCCCGCGAACCACCCAACAATAAGGACTCTTCGATCCATTAATCTTTTCTTTTAATTTTATTTCACTTTTTATTTTCTTTCACTTTAGCTTGCTTTTCTTTAATTATATAATTAGTATAGTTTAAATTATTATTATATCCTGGCTAATTATCTACGAGCTACCCAATTTCTTCATCTGGCGTAGCAATAATGGGCAGCCACCACGACCACGACCATAGCCACACCACCATCAAGGACGACCCCTCCAACATATTTTCTGCATCCTTCAACGAATCCATCCAAAATTCAGGAAGTTTCATCTCTCCCTATCTTTTGATCTTATGAATTCCTATCTATCTTTGTACATTGAAGGCAATGTACATCTTAAGTGTGGGGGGTGAATCTTAAAAGTGCCAAACTTTTTGCATTATTATCAAATCCTGAATTATGCCTTGTCTTAAAGTAAGTTTCTCATATTATGATTAGAATGAAAATTCCTTTGATTTATGATTTTGGTTAATGTGTTTTGGATTAAGTCATTGATAATTGTGCATTGATGATTTATACTTTAAGATACTAGAGAATCAAGCATGATAAGTCTATTTTTCAAAATTAAAAATTTTTCTAGGTTGTCTACCTGAATTTGAATATTACTTTAGAGTTTGAAATTTACAAGAATGACATCAAAATACCCATATTTTTTGTGAGATTTTGAGCCTTATAGAGCATATATTCTTTTTCTTGCTCACCTTATTGATTATGAGTGTGTCAACATTGATTAGTTATTCTAGAACTTGCATCGATTATACATGCCGAGACCACACCTTTGATTTGATATACAGAGATGATGAAGGCACCTAGGATTTAACCCACTTACTCCACTAAAAGCCTACCTTCACAATTAACCCCTAGTGAACCCCGTTTAATCCTAACAACCCTTTTTATTGACTCAACCACTAATTGTAACATCTTGAAATTGGGCCTAGTAGGATTGGGCCTTGAGCTTTAGAAAAAAAATTGAGTATTATTTTTGTGTTGGCTCGGGTAGGAATTTTGTGTGTTAGCATAGTCTTGTGAATGCTTGATTTTATTTAGGAAGTTAGAATAATTTTTTTAGTAAGGTTTATTTAATGAAGTGGATTAAGTGAGCTTAGCACTTAAGTTAATTTAAGTGTTAATTAAAGCACAAGAGGAGTAAGTGGCAAGTTGGTTAAGGAGCTTGAAAGGTGGCTTGAGGTTAGAGGTTCGAGTATCATGGAAAGCATTTTTGAAGACTTTATTTTGTGTTCTAGCATTGATGGACGGTCAACCTTATTTATGATAGGTTGGACTCTCAAATTTTGGTAAGTTGAATATTGGTTTAAGGAAAGCATGAAATTGGGGGTAAGAATCTTAAGGTTATGGTATGATAAGGGGACAAAAGGCATGGAATATGGAGAATGTTTGGAAAGTATTCCAAGGCCTTTAGTGCATGTATGTGGACGGCAAGTGTGGCTGGGGGGTGACCGAATGTTGTTAGGAGATTTGGGGGAGGATAGTTAGTCAACTTTTGGCATTTGTGCATGTTTTGGATTTTGTTTTCTTTTCTCTCCACAAACACTCCCTATAGCCGAATGTGTCTTGGGCATAAGGTGAGTTTTTGTTTTAGTTTTGGCCTTCTTTCTTGTTTTGTGTCTTAACCAAAAACCTATTCTTAAAGAAACTTTACCAACTTTTCTCTAGTGCATCAAAGTGAGCCATAGCCGAATGTCCATTGGAGTTGTTTTTCTTCCCTCTTAGGCTTTTGGCCGAATCTTCTTTGGAACCTCCCTCTCATCTCTCATTTCTTGTAGCCGAAAACAACCTCTCTTGTTCCCATCTCTTTTTCATATTGTTCATTCTTCTTTTACTTTTCTTTGGCCGAATCTTCCTCCTCTCAATTCTTTTTTTATTCTTTTTCTTCCATTGTTTGCTCATGCCAAATTCTCCTATTTTTATTTTCACTTTATTTTCCATTCTTTTCTTGTATCTAGCCGAATCCTATTTGTGTCTCACTCAACCACATTGCCGTAATTGTTTTGTCTTGAGAGGATCTTTTTGACCGAATTTATTATCTCTTCTCTTTTAAACAAACCTTTTTATTTTAGTAGTGGTATAGTGGAGTGTTGATTATTTCTTTATTGATAGTCGACTATAGCCATTCTAAGATCGTGTGGAAAAGGATATTATCATTGAAGGATTTTGACAAACTCCATAGGCAAGTGACGATTTTCAGAATTTAATCGAAGTGTTAAGGTAAGGATCTTTATACTTGTTATATCGTTTTAGATGGTCTTCTAATCGATTAAGTTTTAGGGGACTCTATCGTCCGTTTATTATCTTCTTTCCTTGGACGTTAGATTTTGGAGCAATCAAGAATGGGTTCGAAAAGAGCAGTTCGTAGTGTTTGGAAGAGGGGTGGTTCTGCTATACCCTCAAATTTCAAACGGCGGTCGTGGTCGGCTCGCTTCGAGACTTTCCACCGGGATGTGGACCCTCCGCCGCGATAATCATTTATTTGAAGTCGTTCGTACTTCGAGCCATTATTCGCTCGTGGTTCTTCATCGGTTATGAACCATCAATCGGAGAGAAATCGCCTATAGTTGTTATTAGAGATTCCGAGGGTATCGACGAGCGGAAAGTGTAGTTCTCACTATTATCGTGTGTACCTTACACACTTTATAACTCGGTTATGTATATGTATATATAATTTCAATTTACTAATCATATTATCAAAGTGGAAAATGAAGAGATCTTGATATGATACCATGATGGTATGAATGAGGATTCGGGTAAGTCCGTTTCTATATGTTGTTAATACATGTGGATTGAAATCATGATCTACGATTTATGATATATTTGTTATGTGATTCATAATAAAGTATGTTGACATGATTTGTACAAATATTGCATTGGTATGGGCAATATGAGAGGAGGGGGAAGATTGATATTTGTGTCTTCGGACACCAGAGGTTTGGTACCTCCAGTGATTTGGTATCACATTCGTGTCTTCGGACACCAGAGGTTTGGCACCTCATAGCGACTCGTCCCTGTGGTTAATACCATCGTGGGTTGGTCCCACTTTTGAGATATGGGATCGTCTGCCAGTGATTTGGTATCACACGTGGGTTGGCCCCACAACTTGATGATTCGTGTCTTCGGACACCAGAGGTTTGGTACCTCCAGTGATTTAGTATCACATTCGTGTCTTCGGACACCAGAGGTTTGGCACCTCATAGCGACTCGTCCCTGTGGATTAACTCCACCGTGGGTTGGCCCCACTTTTGAGATATGGGATCGTCTGCCAGTGATTTGGTATCACACGTGGGTTGGCCCCACAGATGGATTATTCGTGACTACGGTCACCAGTGATTTGGTATCACATTTGTGTCTTTGGACACCAGTGGTTTGGCACCACCAGTGGTTTGGTACCACACGGGGTAGAAAAGGAGTTATGGATGGCTAGATTGGGTGCATTATACATATATGTTGCCTTGTTATAATTTGTGTAAGTATGTGGTATTTACCCGGGAGAGGGAATATGCACTGAGTCTTGGTGACTCACCTTCTCCCTTATATTTTCAGGTGATTCGTGAGATCGCGGATGTGGAGCCGGATGAACTCGAGGAGGCCATGCAATAAAATTTGGTTTTACATGAACTTCCATTTGGGTACTTTATTTTAATTTGGTTTTCATATTTTATGGATTTGTAATAAGGCCTGTTTAATTATGTTTTGGATTATTTTTATGTTTTGAATATATTTAAAATATGGCTATTAAATTACTTGGTTAATCTAAAATTGAGCTCAAAGTTTTCCTAAACTAAAAACTCGCAATGGTTTTAAAAATCTTACCATCGGGTAATATGAATAGTTCGATAGAAAACATTACAAGTTAAGTGTTTTCAACAAATTAAGTGATTTCCAAAATTCAAGTTTCTATACTCAATTGCAAACGGATTTTCAAAGTGATATTTCAAATTATCTTAACAAGGTATAAATGTTTTCTATCCTATGATTCATCAACTAAGTTTTTAAGTTTTATGTAATTCAAAGTAAATCTCAGTTTTAACTTATTTTCGACAAATAAAGAATTTCAAAGAGTTTTTCACAAAATTTAATTGTTAATTCGATTCTTTCAAAAATATTTTCCTTAGTGACATACCAGATTCGGTCGTGGCGTATTGACCGGGTTTGGGGTGTTACAAATTGGTATCAGAGCCAAGTTCAAAAGCTCGGCTGTGGGCCCGAGGCCCAAAATGTTTTAAAGAATGGATTTTAAAATGTTTTTGTTGAAAATTATATGGTTGGAAAGGCATGGCCCCGAGTCTCCGACATCAATCCGCCCTGGTAAGTACATCAAACTGTTGATTTTGATGATATGATATGATGATGTTGGCATGACTGTATAGTAGTAGGAACTACTCTAGAGACCCAAACTATAGGTTGAATGTACTCGCGAAACAATTTCTTATTAAAATTATTCATAAAACTGTGCTTTAAAGAAAGTGGAATATTGACTAATGCATAACACTTTTAAATCTGATAAGTCGAGATGTTAGACATGAGCACTCGAGATCGTGGACGTTGTGGATGTGGTAAAAGTCGAAGTGTTAGGGCTAGATTTTCAGTACCGAGGCATAATTCCAGTAAGGAGGCGTTAGCATCGCTAGTGGTCGGTAGACAGAGTATCATGATCGAGTTCGGATTGATGAGTGACTCGAGATAGTTAAAGAATCGGTGAAGCACTTGGAGTTGGGTCTCGTGGATCGTAAGAAGAACAGAGATCACGGTTCTCTAGGGTCACAATCGCTGCTCAGAAACATGTCAAGGCATGGTCGAACTTTTTGGCTTGCGATTATTGTGGAAAGGTGTCATCCGGGAGAATGTTGGAGGAAGATAGGAGTATGCTTGAGATGCAGGTCTAAGGAGCTTAAGGCTCGTGGATTGTTTCTCACTCTCAAGTCAGGTATGTTTTGGTTGGAAGTGATGGTTGATTGTAGGAAAATTTTTGGTATAAGTGTAAGTGTTAGATAATGGTTTGCTATGGTGGATTAGTATGTTGGTTGTATGAAAAAAAAATGTTAAAAGTACATTGTAGTTTTATTAAGATCAGAGTGCGCAGCAAGAACGTAGTGTGGCGAGATAGGATGTACGACTGTTAGTTAGTTGGAAATTTCGAGGACTAAATTTCTTTAAGGAGGGTAGATTTGTAACATCCTGAAATTGGGCCTAGTAGGATTGGGCCTTGAGCTTTAGAAAAAAAATTGAGTATTATTTTTGTGTTGGCTCGGGTAGGAATTTTGTGTGTTAGCATAGTCTTGTGAAGGCTTGATTTTATTTAGGAAGTTAGAATAATTTTTTTAGTAAGGTTTATTTAATGAAGTGGATTAAGTGAGCTTAGCACTTAAGTTAATTTAAGTGTTAATTAAAGCACAAGAGGAGTAAGTGGCAAGTTGGTTAAGGAGCTTGAAAGGTGGCTTGAGGTTAGAGGTTCTGAGTATCATGGAAAGCATTTTTGAAGACTTTATTTTGTGTTCTAGCATTGATGGACGGTCAACCTTATTTATGATAGGTTGGACTCTCAAATTTTGGTAAGTTGAATATTGGTTTAAGGAAAGCATGAAATTGGGGATAAGAATCTTAAGGTTATGGTATGATAAGGGGACAAAAGGCATGGAATATGGAGAATGTTTGGAAAGTATTCCAAGGCCTTTAGTGCATGTATGTGGACGGCAAGTGTGGCTAGGGGGTGACCGAATGTTGTTAGGAGATTTGGGGAGGATAGTTAGTCAACTTTTGGCATTTGTGCATGTTTTGGCTTTTGTTTTCTTTTCTCTCCACAAACACTCCCTATAGCCGAATGTGTCTTGGGCATAAGGTGAGTTTTGTTTTAGTTTTGGCCTTCTTTCTTGTTTTGTGTCTTAACCAAAACCTATTCTTAAAGAAACTTTACCAACTTTTCTCTAGTGCATCAAAGTGAGCCATAGCCGAATGTACATTGGAGTTGTTTTTCTTCCTCTTAGGCTTTTGGCCGAATCTTCTTTGGAACCTCCTCTCATCTCTCATTTCTTGTAGCCAAAAACAACCTCTTTGTTCCCATCTCTTTTTCATATTGTTCATTCTTCTTTTACTTTTCTTTGGCCGAATCTTCCTCCTCTCAATTCTTTTTTTTCTTTTTCTTCCATTGTTTGCTCATGCCAAATTCTCCTATTTTTATTTTCACTTTATTTTCCATTCTTTTCTTGTATCTAGCCAAATCCTATTTGTGTCTCATTCAACCACATTGCCGTAATTGTTTTGTCTTGAGAGGATCTTTTGACCGAATTTATTATCTCTTCTCTTTCAAACAAACCTTTTTATTTTGGTAGTGGTATAGTGGAGTGTTGATTATTTCTTTATTGATAGTCGACTATAGCCATTCTAAGATCGTGTGGAAAAGGATATTATCATTGAAGGATTTTGACAAACTCCATAGGCAAGTGACGATTTTCGGAATTTAATCGAAGTGTTAAGGTAAGGATCTTTATGCTTGTTATATCGCTTTTAGATGGTCTTCTAATCGATTAAGTTTTAGGGACTCTATCGTCCGTTTATTATCTTCTTTCCTTGGACGTTAGATTTTGGAGCAATCAAGAATGGGTTCGAAAAGAGCAGTTCGTAGTGTTTGGAAGAGGGGTGGTTCTGCTATACCCTCAAATTTCAAACGAAGGGCTGTGTCGGCAGTTCGAGACTTTCCACCGGGATGTGGACCCTCCACCGGCGAGCAATCGTTTATTTGAAGTCGTTCGCACTTCCCGAGCCATTGTTCGCTCGTGGTTCTTCATCGGGTTATGAACTATCAATCGGAGAGAAATCGCCTATAGTTGTTATTAGAGATTCCGAGGGTATCGACGAGCGGGAAAGTGTAGTTCTCACTATTATCAGGTGTGTACCTTACACACTTTATAACTCGGTTATGTATATGTATATATAATTTCAATTTACTAATCATATTATCAAAGTGGAAAATGAAGAGATCTTGATATGATACCATGATGGTATGAATGAGGATTCGGTAAGTCCGTTTCTATATGTTGTTAATACATGTGGATTGAAATCATGATCTACGATTTATGATATATTTGTTATGTGATTCATAATAAAGTATGTTGACATGATTTGTACAAATATTGCATTGGTATGGGCAATATGAGAGGAGGGGGAAGATTGATATTTGTGTCTTCGGACACCAGAGGTTTGGTACCTCCAGTGATTTGGTATCACATTCGTGTCTTCGGACACCAGAGGTTTGGCACCTCATAGCGACTCGTCCCTGTGGTTAATACCATCGTGGGTTGGCCCCACTTTTGAGATATGGGATCGTCTGCCAGTGATTTGGTATCACACGTGGGTTGGCCCCACAACTTGATGATTCGTGTCTTCGGACACCAGAGGTTTGGTACCTCCAGTGATTTGGTATCACATTCGTGTCTTCGGACACCAGAGGTTTGGCACCTCATAGCGACTCATCCCTGTGGATTAACTCCACCGTGGGTTGGCCCCACTTTTGAGATATGGGATCGTCTGCCAGTGATTTGGTATCACACGTGGGTTGGCCCCACAGATGGATTATTCGTGACTACGGTCACCAAATGATTTGGTATCACATTTGTGTCTTTGGACACCAGTGGTTTGGCACCACCAGTGGGTTTGGTACCACACTGGTAGAAAAGGAGTTATGGATGGCTAGATTGGGTGCATTATACATATATGTTGCCTTGTTATAATTTGTGTAAGTATGTGGTATTTACCCGGGAGGGGGAATATGCACTGAGTCTTGGTGACTCACCTTCTCCCTTATATTTTCAGGTGATTCGTGAGATCGCGAATGTGGAGCCGGATGAACTCGAGGAGGCCATGCAATAAAATTTGGTTTTACATGAACTTCCATTTGGGTACTTTATTTTAATTTGGTTTTCATATTTTATGGATTTGTAATAAGGCCTGTTTAATTATGTTTTGGATTATTTTTATGTTTTGAATATATTTAAAATATTGCTATTAAATTACTTGGTTAATCTAAAATTGAGCTCAAAGTTTTCCTAAACTAAAAACTCGCAATGGTTTTAAAAATCTTACCATCGGGTAATATGAATAGTTCGATAGAAAACATTACAAGTTAAGTGTTTTCAACAAATTAAGTGATTTCCAAAATTCAAGTTTCTATACTCAATTGCAAACGGATTTTCAAAGTGATATTTCAAATTATCTTAACAAGGTATAAATGTTTTCTATCCTATGATTCATCAACTAAGTTTTTAAGTTTTATGTAATTCAAAGTAAATCTCAGTTTTAACATATTTTCGACAAATAAAGAATTTCAAAGAGTTTTTCACAAAATTTAATTGTTAAATCGATTCTTTCAAAAATATTTTCCTTAGTGACATACCAGATTCGGTCGTGGCGTATTGACCGGGTTTGGGGTGTTACACTAATATTAACCCAAAACCCTTCGTTTTCGTTATCACCATTCATTTTGACTACCCTTATATTGAGATTTGATTTGATCGATTGCCTAATTATTTCGATAGTAAATTCATCATTTATTATGTATTTGTGACTTGTTCTTAAAAAAAAAAATCAAATCAAAGTATATTCATTATTAGTTCTATGATCAAGTGAGCTTATACATCTAAATTCCAATTGTTGAAAAAGAAGCTCGTATTAGTAGTGGTATTATTACAAGTTTTCAATTGATGTAATTATTTATATCCTGTTCATTGTTTCTAGTTAGGTAATTTGTCAATTCAATCTCGATTCTAACCTTTTAATTCAGCCTTTATCCACACCTTTAACCCAAGCCCCGTTACAACCCTGTTAAAGACCTTTTGATTTGTGTATCATCTCATATTATAGTGGTGGAGATTTGATTTTCATGCAAGCCTATGGGATTAACTCTTCATGTTTGACTTTTGAGTGCTTTTTCTTGAACCTGAAACACCTCGAGTGATTTGAGTGAATCTTTAGTGAGGATGTCAATCCTTGTCGATTTTGAATCAGAGGTAACTATTTAGATGAGGGGAAACACCTAGGTTTTGTGCTACAAAGGTATGACTTAGATTGTTTGAATCTTTAGGACTCTTTGAGTTGAATTATCCATGTATGAATTATCTTTGAATTATGATGAAACATTATTGATGAATATCATGAATTGAGGAAGTTTGTTTTAATTATGAGTTGAGAATTTTGCTTAAGGACAAGCAAAAGCTTAAGTGTGAGGGTATTTGATAAACCGAAATAGTAACATATTTTAAGCTCACATTTAGCATGCTTTTGGATGAATTATCCTTTATTTTATGTAATTTGGTGCTCTTAATCCTTTGTTTTCATGTTTTATACTCAGGAAAGCACCAGAGGATGAAAAGAACAAGAAACGGGCCAAATGGGCCACATCACGAAATCGACACAGCCTGGGCCCAAGACCACACGGTCGTGCCTCATCAACGGACTCCACACAGCCTGCCCACGATTTGCACGGGCGTGTGCCATGGCCGTACCCCTGCTGTGACAAAGAGAAATTTCACTCAGATTAGGATGCTTCAGGTCAAAGAAACACATTCCAAAGCCTATATAAACACCCTAAGTATGACCTAAAAGGGGAGCCCAAGGCTGTTGTCAAGGGGCATCTTGCTAGGCCGAAAGAGTCAGATTTGTGGAGGTTTACTCGAAGATAGCCAGTTGATCCATCTCAAGAAGCCGGAATCATACTCAAGACGGAGGATCTCTCCTTCAATTCCTTCAGGGGGTTTTAGGGATTTCTTATGTTTTGTTTTATCTTTTCTTCTGAGATGTTTTCTTTTATTATTATGAACTAAACCCTTAGATACCTGAGGGGGATGAAACCTAAGATGAATCTTGTTATTGTTTTTTGAACTATATGATAAATATTTGACTTGTTCTTAATTATGTGTTCTTAATTCTTGTGTTGATATTTCCGGGATATTGATTCAAGTTTGATGTGCTTAGGTGGTGGAGCAAAACTCCCTGCCTAAGAGTAAATCTAGCATAGTTAAGCGGAGTTGATCGTACGCCTAGAGATAGGGTGACGAGATTTTGCCGGATTAGGGTGAAACCTAATATGAGAGTCCATAGATCGAGTTAATACAATTCTAGGGGTTTTAATTAGAAAGAGATTTCAATTAATCAACCTAGGGTTAGACGTTATTCGCCTCGAGAGAGGGTTTAATATACATTAGGGAATCTTACGGATCAAGTCAAATGAATAAATCGTCTGGTTCAGAGTTAGATAACAAGTGAAGTCTAGGTGGATTCTTCCTTGGGTATTGTCTTTATCAATTGGCTTTTCCCACAAGTATTTTCCCCAAATTCATTCTTCTTTGTCTTAGAGTCTTTAGTTTAATAATTAATTAATTTAGATTAAACAACAAATTCCCTTTATTTTAGGCTAGATAATAAAAGGAAAGTTAGTATTAGTACTTTTAGTTTCTTTAGGTTCGACATTCCGGTCTTGCCTTAACTATACTACTGTTCGATAGGTGCGCTTGCCTCAAATCATTGTCATAGTTAGTTTCTAGTTTTGATCATTCTCATTATAAATTTTAAGACTTTGATATCGCAAAACACAACGATCAGCTATAGGATTCGTATCAACTTCAACCCATCCCACTGCAACTCAAGGGTATAGGATCTGTAACTTGTTCGATCAACTGATCACTCCCCTGGTGACTTAACCAAATGTGTATGCATGATATTTGCATGGATGCAGAATATCATTTTTTCGAGAATGATTCCCTTTTTACACTTGGGTTAACATTGCCCATTTTTCGTCAAGATTGTATCACCGACGAAATGTCTTGTCTTTTTGTTCAACCAATAAAAAGTCCCAAGAGGTAATCATCTTTCTCCAATATTTCCAAACCTTAGGCTTGGTGAGTTCTAAACAATAGTCCTGTTTCAGGTTCTTGTATTATTTAGAAGCTTCCAGAGTAATATGCGAACCTCCTTTTATGAAAGTATTATTAGTCCACTAATCGTTATTTCAATGTAAAATGCTTGAAAAAGATTATAATAATGGACAAGAAGGAAATTAATTAGGAGCATAGCTTGAAACAAATAAGTTAAGCAAAGATAGCAAATGCAATCAAGAAGGAAATTTATTGGTAGTATATTTTGAAACGAATAAAATAATTAAGGCTAGCAAATTTAGAATGGGTAAGATGGAAACTAGGTGCCCCAGATATCGCAGCCTGAGCTTCTCTGTTCAAACTTCTTGAGGACCATTTTAAGCTCAATATGTGTTCAGGGGATCCGGAGTACTTTGTCGATGCCCCAAGACGTAACATACTTCCTCATTGTTAATTCAAGTGTAGCAAGACTACTGTATGCCCCACTTTCGATCAAAATTTGAGCCGCCCTTTTCGGGTTTTCAACTCAAATCCCCTTTGGTCTCAAAGCACCCTTTGCGGGTTTTTGCCTTAGCCTCTCATTTTTCTTTTTCTTTTTTTATTTTCTTTTTCCTTTTTTATTGAAATATTTCCTAATTTGAACTCAGAGGATTAGACAAGTCATTGTTATCCCTCTCGGTCAAAATCAACACTTTTCCAGAGAAGATCTTCTTTATCACATAAGGTCCTTCCCATTTTGGCATCCACTTTTCTCAGAAGTCCTTCTGTATGGGAAGGATCCTTTTCAAAACTAGGTCTCCTTCATGGAATTCTTTAGGGCGAACCTTCTTGTTATAGGCCAGCATCATTCGCTTTCGGTACAATTGACCATGAGGATGGCCCTTAGCCTCTCTTCTTCGATCAAGTTCAGCTAATCATATTGGGATTGGATCCATTCTGCTTCATGCCTTCAACTCTGATAAAACTCAAAGAGAAGGAATCTTGACTTCAATGGGCAAAACCGCCTCTATTTCATAAATCAATGAGAAAAATGTTGCCCCGATGAGGGTCCTAACAGACGTTCGACAAGTACAGATGTCAATCTTCATGAGTCTTAATCTTTTTCCCAGCGATCTCTTTTTTTTACCGTTTGTTTTGGGTCGATACAGTGTTTAATCTTGAACAAACTATGAACTTTTGACGTCGCGCTGTTGTTCAAATTTAATGCATCATCAGATATGATTCCCTTTTGGAATTCTATACCGATATAGAATTTGCTGACTGTCGACTTCGTGACATCGGCATATGAAGCAACTTCTGCCCACTTGTGAAGTAATCGACGACCACAAAGATGAATCGATACTTGTTAGAAGCTTTTGGCATGATTGGCCCACTGACATCCATGCCCCACATATAGAAAGGCCATAGAGATGTCCTATGAAGAGATGAAGGAGGCAGAGGAATCTTGTCTCCATAAATTTGGCACTTATGGCATTTCTTGGTATAACTGATGCGATCCCCTTCCATGGTGGACCAGCAGTATCTGAACCTCATGATTTGCCTGGCCATTGTAAGACCATTATCGTGTGTTCCTCTTCTAAGATTTCCTTAGCCTTAAAAGCATCCACATGTCTCGGCAGCCAGGGCATATCCTGATACGATTATGCGAAAATGTCTTTAAACTCTTGGAATGACTCAATGACGTCTTGCTTTATCTTTATGGAGATACAGGCTTCGATTTTTACCTCTCTCTCTTTTCCTAGGCTCACAATGACGCTTTGTAAGGTAGGATCCATTTTTCATCTTGTTCTACCATCCTTATCAAATCAAGAGATAGGTTACAATCTCTGTCGTCTCCAAAGTCTTAAGATCCCTCTAGACACATATCTTACTCCAAAGTAGACTCTGAGTCAGTAGCAGCGTCGCTCATGTCGTTGATTTCTAAGGACCTATTGTGGGTACGAAAGAATATTCAAAGAACAAATGAATCTAAGAATAATTATTTTTGTGGTATGAACATGAATAAAATAAAGGGATAAAAGAATATTTGCTCAAAGTGAGACACAAAAATGTATTTTCATTGAGGATATAGATGTTGAACATAAGTCTATTTCACAAAAAAGATTCTTATTGCTCCTAGGCTTAGAGCAATAAGCGTTTTGGACATTACTCCGAATTTGGCTCTAAAAAATACAGGGATCTCTTCCACAGTCCCATTGTTCAAAACATTCCCAAGTATGTAAGAGCAGACGCTTGGGAAATTTTATTCCCCGGTTCCCTCTTCAGATACGGCGTTAATGTTCAGATTCCCCGATATTCCTTCCAGGCTTTTGACTTCTTCAAGAAATTCCAATTCTTTCAATTAATTAAGGTTTTTTTGTGAAATTTAATGCATGCAATGCAATGCAATGTAAATGCATGAAATGAATGCAAAAAGAGGCGTTGACTCTAATTCAATTCCATTAGAACAACTTTTCTAGAAAACAAATTTCTTTACATAAAACAGATTACATATACGGCCTTTCCCTCATATTCCAAGCGAAGATACTGATCCTTTTCTTCATATCCGGATGTTATGGTCAAATATTGTAGATTTTCCAAGATGTCTCTATTATCTCCTTTCTGCTCGATCTGGACCGCGGCCCATTGCTCACTTATCCCCGCGATGCTCGTCAACTTCTTTAAGACATGACGGCTCTCAAATAATCTTTGTTGGCTTGAATCCTCAGGCAATGAAGCAAAGTCGTGTATTCCTTCATGGACTATCAACCTTCTCTTGTTGTTTACTCGGACCCTATTCGAACGTCCGTATTATATTCCAATTTATCAAAAAATCCATTCTCCATGACAAGCTTTTCTACTTAGCAATCAAATGTGACTCAACACCTCCTTTCTATGATGAAAATGCAATGCAATCAAAACAAAAGAAAACATGTTAGCACAGGAAAAATAAACAAAATAGAGTTCCTATCCGGGTGACCACTAGGGGTTCGGAGTGGCTCTACCTAGGGTGGGCTCTTAAGGCTCGCTATATGGGGTTCAGTTCTAAAGTTAAGGTACCCGAACCAACAGATTCCTCGATCCTCACCGATTATAGGCTCATACGGACCGAGTTTAGTTCAGGGGAATACATTTCCCTATGGCTGCACGGAGATGAAAATCTCACGAAGACATAGGTACGGATGTATCCCGAAAGTGATCTACTATCCTGCACGGAGGTGAAAACCTCACGAAGGAATAGTTTCTCACTCCCACTTAAAAGGGTAAGATCGACCGGTCATGCGATGCAATGTGCAGAAAGATACCAAAACTTAAACCAACACAACAATTATGAACCACAATGATAAAGATCGTAACAAAGACGGATGAAATGCAACAAAAGGATCGTATTTTAAATCAAATTTTTAATTTTCAATGAAAAGACAGAAATTAATCAATTTGCGGCTTGACTCTCTTATTTTCCCCAGTGGAGTCGCCAAGCTGTCGTAACCATTTCTTTGAAAAATGGGTCGACTTTGGTTTTGGAAATGAAAACAAAAAAAGGGAGTCGCCACCAATCCTTTTTGATGAGGTGTGATCGGGTAACCTTGTAATTTGGTCATTTTAATAAGATTTTTAATTTACTAAAACGATGATTTTTGGTCTACGAAATCTAGAAAACGGGTTCGGGAGTCGGTTACGTACGAGGAAGGATTAGCACCCTCGTAACGCCTAAAATTGGTACTGAATTTATTGATAAACGTCTTAATGTCGAAAATTTGAAAAGATTTTAAAATATGATCCTCTTTATTTAAAAGAAAACTTAAATAAATTAAAATGGATGCTAAGACCCTCTTATTTCGAAGAAGTAAAATGTCACGCCTAATGAGTTAGGGTACGACATTTCAAATTCCTGAAACTGAGCTTATCTTTCGACTTTTAAAACTCATGTATTTAAGTTTAAGAAGGATATTCGGTCATTTGGGTCAAATGAAAACCGGAACCCAGTAGTTAGGCACGATTTCTCAAGTTCCAAATACGTAATACTACCTTTATTTTTTAGGAATCCTTACCTCGAGATAACAAAATGTCACATCCAATGAGTTAGGACACATCATTTTGAATTCCCGAGAATAAGTTTTTATTTAACCTTTATGCTTTGATTTTAAAAAGAAAATAATAGGTTCTTTAGATTCGATGAGAAAATCAAACCCAGAGGTTAGGTACGATTTCTTTCGAACCTTAGAACGCAAAATATTCGCTTATTTTAAAACAAAAATTTTAATGGATCGGATAAAATGGAATATGATCTTATGGCAAGATATAAAATGAATTTCAGTGCTAATCTATGTAACTAAATAATGATGATGACAATAATAAATATACATATCAATAATGAATGAGTTAATAATAATGAATAGTCGAAATTTGAAAGTATGTACAACAGAATATAAGTACATAAATGAATAAATAATAAAATGGCAATAATAAGTGTAAAGTTTAAAATAAAATAAATCAAAAATAAATAATAAAATAAGAGTAAAAATAAAAATATGATAAATAATAAAACAAAAATCAAATTAATTTTTAAAAAAAATGAGTAAATAAACCTTTAAAAATAATAATAATGAAAATAGTAATAAAAATAAAGTACTGATAATAATAGTAATAATAATAGTAATTACTAATAATAATAGAAATATTAGGTAGTAATAATAATAATAATAACAAGAACAAACAAAATATATATATGTATATATACCATTTAAATTTCTTTAGAATATAAAAAGGATGATAAACGAATAACCGGATATATGATAATAAAAGAATAATGAATAATAAAGTAATAAAAATAATAGAAGCATAATTAAAACAAATAAAGAAAATAAAAAGCAATATATAAGGATAAAATAAATAAATAAATAAAATGAACAATATAAATAGTAAAATAAGTAAATAAACAAAATGAATAAAGTAAAAGAATAATAAATAATCAAACAATTAAATAAATGAATCAACGAATAAAGAATTAAAACAAAAAGGATTTAATTGAAATTAAAAGGAAATTAAAAGGTATAAATTGCAAATAAAAGAGCTACCAAGGACTAGAATGTAATGCGCTGAAACTAGCGAGGACTATATGGGAAAATATCCCTAGTCCATATGTGTTGCGTTTCGATTAATGAGATCACGGACTAAATTAAAAACGAAATAAAATTGAATGGATAAATTTAAAAAGAATTTGGACCGAATTAAAGGGCTCGTGAAGAAACGAGGACTTAATGGGAAATTATCCCTGTCTTTCAAAACGCACCACTTTAATAAGGACTAAAACGAAATGAAAGACAAATTATCGGGCCAAATTAAAAAGGAAGGAAAACAAAAGGATCCAATTGAAGCAGTTAGGAAAAGCGGAAGGACTAAGGGGGCAAATAGACCCTTAGTCCAAAACACGCGATCCTGAGGTCTGCGGGTCGGGTCGCGCGGGTCGGCCTGGCAAACGACACCGTTTCAGCGCCTAAATGAACGGCCCAAAACGACGTCGTTTCGTGTATGTATATAAATTAAATAAACCCCCAAAAAAATCATTTGAGTCTGTTTTAAAAAATAAATTCCCTTTCCCTTTCATTTCCTCTCTCAGCCTTCTAGGTCCGTGGTGGATTCGATGGGCCACCAAGCGCACTGATACTAATGGCCGGAAAGTCATAAAGGTAGGATTTTTATTTTTTTGCTATATTTATACATATGTATACTGTTTTTTAAAAGAAAAATAAAGAAAATGTAAATATGTATGTATATTCGAAGTACGAAAATGAAAAAAAGAAAGTAAAGCAAACGAAAAAAAATAAAAAAAAATAAAAGAATCAATATCTTACGAATCTGATTTTTTGAATCCCTTTGTATTCGAAATCTCTCTTTTTTTATTTCAAAATCCTCCCTTTACATTGTCTTTTCTTCGGTTTTTATAACCGATTGAAGAAAGAAGAAGAATAAAAATACAATATTTGTTTTTTTGCTGCTACTGTCTTTGCTCTGTTGTCTTGTTTCTTTTCTTGGCTTGTTTGCAGGTCCCTTGGCGAGTCAACGGGCGGAGAAAAGGCAATTTTGCCATTTCCGCAAGGCGACAGAGGGGCGCGCGCGTCAGGGCCTTGGGACGAGACGCTTCGGGACAAGGCACGGCACGGCGCCGAGGATGTCTTTGCGCGCTAGGGTTTCAAAACCCTAGCTTTTTCTCGAACAATTTTAGTTTTGGGTCATTGGGCCAGTAGAAATCGGGCCAATTTTTGGGTTGTAATTGGGCCTTCTGATTTTGTATTTTTTTGGTTTATTGTTTGAATTTTCTGGTGGGCCGGGCAAAAATGGCCCATTACAAGCTTTGTTCATGCTTTCAGAGAAGCCAACTCTATGGAAGACGCTATGGCGAAGGCCAACATAAAGAAAACTTGTCCCTTTTTAGCCTAGTGGTAATTGTTGTCTGTTTTTCCCTTTGGTGCATTCATTGGGGTATTTAATTTTTGCTACTAGTGCATTTTTTTTAGCCTCTCTTTGCTTGTTTTGTTGTTCTTGGTAGTGCATTTCAACTTGGGGACTTTGGTAATCTTGTTTAAATTTTATTGAAGGTAGCTACTTGTGTCACAGGGTTACGGATCAAAGTCCGTGACGGATGCGCAAAGATCATCCTATGGAGGTAAGTTGATTAAATGGGGCTCATTTGACCCACTTACACTGGCCCGATTCGTGGAACATGTGGAGAAACCTATCTACTTGAAGCCTTGGTGGCCCAATGAAGCACTTATGGAAAATTAAGGTTTTCATGGTAAATATGGAAACTAATCTTAGAAAATTGGATATCTTAGAAGATTTGATTTTGTAATCTTAAAAGATTCATCCCAAGTATATCAATTGTAGATAGGCTCTAATCTTGACTGTCAATGTAACTCAATCTGTATCATAGGATTTAGGGGAGTTCAACTATGAATAGAGACATTCCCCTTCATTTGTAATCATTTAGTTGTAATCCTTCATAGTAATTGAATACTATTGAAAGAATTTACACAAACACCTTGTGTACGTTACTTTCTTATGACATTTTCTGTTCTTTCTTTGCTTTTTCATTTTGAGTTGTTTTCATTTTATTTTTGGTGCCTCGAGAGAATTTCTATTGTGAATTCTCACTCTGCGAGAGTTAAGCTGACTTAGGCGGATTTGAACCCAAGAAATCGCCTAAGGCCACACGGATTGCGACTAAAGTTCTAACCCCGTGACACTTGCATATCGTTGTTGCCTTCAGTTTTCACTTTTTGTATCTCTCAGTCTCATAATAAAATTTTATACTACTTATCGAAAAAAAACAGAATGATCAAATTGTTGAACATGGACTAAATCTATAACTTTACTCATGGTGCATGACTAGAACTTAACCAAATGGATTTAACTATTATCATTTGGGTTAAGATTAAAATTTTAAAATTTAAAAAGTATAAAAACTAAATTGATCAATTTAAAAAAAAATACAAAGACTTTGGCACGGTTGGCAAAGGCTAAAGTACTAGGAACTTAAGTTTAACCGAAAAAGATTACATATTAACATCTATACAATTAAATTTAAATGAAATCAAAACACATGTGACAAGAATCGATCTTAAAACTGATAAATCAATGAAGCTTTCGCAGTGTTGGTAAAGACTAAAATTCTATGAACTTAAATGCCCAAATTAAAGTTCACCATGCACAAATGTCATTTATGAATTCTCTTTCGAGTTATTCCATGTTCAACTCTCACAATATGTAAGTCATATTTAAATTTATTTTATTCCATGTTCGAATATATTTGGATTTCTTAGTTGTGCTTGAGGGGATGTTCGGCAAATACACATGGTTAAAGTTTAGCAAATGATGATGGTGGCGGTGTGCCCAATTTAGAAAGCCTCTTATGTTTTCTGCATGATTTTGGCCCATTTAGAAACCGATTGGATCCTTCTTGGTTCAAAATATACTTTGAACTCGCTCAAATATTCACTAAATAACCTCTTTTTCTCAAAAATCAGTACAGGGGAAGGGTTTTGTTTTTTTTTTCTTTAATTCCTAAAACATAGAAACCAAAAATACAATGGACTTAACAATAGAAGTTGCGGAACATGGTATATTAAGTTTTGAAGGGGTTTAATTAAAAATTTTAAATTTTTTTTGTATTTAATTAAAAATTTCCAAAATATTTGGGGGTTTAATGAGATTTTTTAAAAAAAATTAGAGGGTTAATTAAGATTTTAAAAGTTTTTTAGAGGATTAGTGAGAATTTCTAAAAATTTCAGATGGCCTAGTTGAATTTTTCAAATTTTTTAATGAAAATTTTCAAAAAAAAAAATTTAGGAGACCACAACCCAAGCCGTATGCCACCAATGCAAAGGAAGGGGAAGAGCACCAAGCAACAAAAAACCAGGCATCACCACTACACATCTCCAACGTAAGAACCCATGTCGTAGTTAAGGGTGAAGCCAGAATAATTTTATAGGATGCCGCATGAAATTTTAATTTTTTATAGTCTATATCTTTATAATTTTTAAATGATTAAATTGAATTTTTATAATTTTAGGGGGCCAAAATATAATTTTACCTTTACTAATTTAAAATTTTAAAAAAATCTCAAGAGCCTAAATAGAAATTTTACATTTTAGGGGGGTCGGGGCCCCTGCCAGCCCCCCCTAGATCCGCCCCTGGTCGTAGTAAAGGATTTGACTGTCTTAGACAGAGAAAAAAACCGAAGAAAAAGGAGGAGGCAAGGGTGAATAGCGGGGCAGGACCCCAAAAAATGAAAAATTGCAATTATGCCTCCTTATAAATCATTAATAAATTTATATATAATAAAATTACACTTTAGCTCCCAAAAAAGAAAAAAAAAATATTTTTAGTCCTTTCAAAAATGAAGAAATCATAAAGACATAATGATTTTGTTGGCTCTCCAACTTTACAAAAAAAAGTTATTTTAGCTCTTTATTTAATTTTTTGCCTCTTTCAGTATTGAATTTGCATTGTTTGTCAAATCACCCAAAAATAGATGGAAAAGTTAACGTTTGTTAACTTTGTTGACGTGACATACACGTGGATTGCCACGTCAATAATTAATTAATTTTTAAAAACTTCTAAATATTAAAAAATATTTTTAATATTTTTAAATTTAAAAATAAATTCTATAATTTTTTTAATTTTTTTAAATTTTAAAAAATTAATTGTTGACCCTTCCGCGTGACAATCTACGTATATGTCACATCAGTAAAGTTAATAAAGGTTAAATTTTCTATCAATTTTGAGGTAATTTAACAAACAATCTAAATTTAAAGTCTAAAAAAAATTAACTAAAAGGCTAAAATTACATTTTTTTTTTATAAAATTAAATGGTCAAATAAATTATAATACCAATCATAAACTAATACATAATAAAATTATATTTTCAACTCTTAAAAATTTTTAATTCTCCATTAAATGGAGGAGGATTGTTGATCTACTATTGCATGCCACAAAGTCCCAACTATTACTTTAACCAACCTTTTCTTTTCTATTTCTATTCATGATGTTTGAGACATGACAAGATTTTCAAAGACACCAAGTGAATTTAGTTTTACCAGTTGACATGCTGCTCTTTTATACAATTTTTTACCCTTAAAAAGCTATCCCACTACATGCTCCAAATTGTAAAGAAAAATATTGTAATAGGTAAATAATTACTAATTCATAGATATGTAATAGGTGAGGAAACTTCACTATTATTTCCAAAGAGATATTGACTCAATACAATAATTGAGGTTGAGATTTTAAGTTTGAGTTTAATAGTTTATGTTAAGTAAATATATAGGTTTTTCCGTAGATTTATTTTGGTTAGTTAGTTAATGAGTCTAATTTGAGTTAGTTATTAAATTAGTTATTTAATTTAGTGTATGTAATAATCAGTTCTAATTTAATCCTTAACGTTTATATCTTTTATCAATTTGACATTTTTTCTTTCTGAGTTAAATTTGACTTTTAACTTTTCAGAAAGAGTTAAATGCTTTTTTTTTAACGGAAATGCTAACTAAAATATTAATTTTTTTTAACAATATTGATGTTGCAACACGTGCGATAATCCACGTGTACTTTATGCTTTGTCTTATATGCCACATCAACAAATAATTTAAAAATTATAAAAATAAAAAAATCGTAATTCAAAAAAATTATAAAAAAATTCATAAAAATTAAAGAAATAGCCTAAAGAACTCTAGGATTGCCATGCGGGCTGTCATGTTTAGAAATCTATTGTGAATTTTCATTAAAAAAAACAACAATTCGACTCTTTTTAAAATGTTATTTTCAAACTTGACTCTTTTTAAAATATTGAGACCAAATTTAACTGAAAAAATGAAAACCAAATTAACAAAATATATAAACTTTAAGAACTAAATTTATGATTATACCTTTAAATAAAATAACTAATCATTTTCCACCATAAAGCAAAAGGAGATGTAATTATTCAAAGTTTATAAAGGGGAGACAAAACAAAGCATTTAAACTTTACAAACAAAGCTCCACAAAGGCTTAAATTTTAATCAACTTTCCCAAAGATTTTGATCATTGAATTTTGGGGTTAAATTGCATTAATCTCTCCCTTTGTTATGCTTTATTTTTCTTTCTTCTAATTAAAGTCAATTTTTGCAATCATACATTTTGATCTCTATAAATAAGTTAAATGCATATATGATTAGTTAAAAAGCTAAAACCCCATCTTAATTTCTTTCCCCACAAACACCTACCACTTTATTTTATTTTATTTTATTACTTTAATTTGGGTTAAACAAAGTTTTCAAGCATGTCTTGTGACTAATTGATCGTGTCCAAACTAACTATGACAACGAATAAGGCAAGCGCACCTATCGTTCGGTAGTATAGCTATGGCAAGACCGGAAATATCGTATCCTCAAGGACCAAGAGTACTAGTAGTAACTATCTTTTTATTATCTAGCCTAAGTATTAAGAGAATCGATGTTTAATTAACTAATTACTAAACTGGGGATGCTAAGACACAGAGAGTGAATTGGGAAAATACTTGTGGGAAAACCAGTTGATTAAGACAATACCCGAGGAAGAATCCACCTAGACTTCACTTGTTATTTAACTCGAACTGCACGATTTATACACTTGACTTGATCCGTAGGATTCCCTAATTTATATTAATACCTCTTTCGAGGCTACTAACGTCTAACCCTAGGTTGATTAATTGAAATCTCTTTCTAATTAAAACCCCTAGTGTTGCATTAACTCGATCTATGGACTCCCATATTAGGTTTGACCCTAATCCGGTAGATTTTCGTCATCCTATCTCTAGGGTTGCGATCAACTCCGCTTAACTATGCTAGATCTACTCTTAAACAGGACTTTGCTCCATCGCTAAGCACATCAATACTTGAATCAATATCCTGAAATATTAAAACAAGAATTAAGAACACATAATTAAGAACAAATCAAGTATTTATCATACAGCTTCGTAAAACAATAACAAGATCCGTCTTAGGTTTCATCCCCTCGTGTATTTGAGGGGTTTAGTTCATGTTTAATAAAGAATACATCTCGTAAGAAAGTAAATAAAAAAACATAAGAAAAACCCTAAAACCCTCAAGGAAATTGAAGGAAGATCTTCGATCTTGAGTCCGATTCCGCTTCGAGATGGATCAACCGGCTTTTTGGAGTAATTCTGTGTTCACCTTCTCTGCTTCGCTCTCGTCAAAAGCCCCGATGAGTAGGCTTCGAACTCCCCTTTAGGTTGCCCTCTAGGGTGATTATATAGGCTTTCGGGATGCCTTACTTGGCCCACAAGTATTCTAAGCCGAATGAAACTCATCTTGGCCATGGCAGGGACACGCTCGTGTGAAACGCCCGTGTAAATCGAGCCTAGGCCGTGTTCGAGTCTACTAAAGTGGCACGGCCGTGTGGTGAACTCCAGGCCGTGTTGATTTCCTACTTTGGCCCATTTTCTCCGTTTTCGGCCCGTTTCTCGTTCTTTTCATCCTCCGATGCTCTCCTAAGTATAAAACATGAAATTAAAGGATTAGGAGCATCAAATTCCACAATTCAAGGGATTAAATCATCCAAAAGTATGCTAAATATGGGATTAAAATATGTATATATTACGGTTTATCACTAACTCAATCGAATTCAAGGCCTGTCTGTCACTAATTATGATGGTAACAAGTTTCTGGGTGTAATTCCAATAAGAGACCCTAAACTATTGTTTGGATTTTGAATTTATCTCTAAACTTTAAAACGTTTTAATTGAGTGTTAAAATTATCAGTATTGTATCAATTACATCCTTTCATCAACTTCACCATCAATTTAAGCGTTAAATAGTAGGTTTTTTTCGTTACTTAAATGGAAGTTTGAACATGACATTGGGCATGTTTAATATACATCGATCAAATTGCAAACCCTTTTGTACCTATGGCATGGAGAGTTCAGATCTAATAAAGGGTGTCAATCAAATTTTGGGCTATCTCTTTGTTTTTAACATGTCAAATCTAAATTTTCATGTAGTAGGTTTAAATATGTTTATAATTTGGTCAATGTGTTCCAAATATGCTCTAAGTTAGATTTGAGTGAGCATCTAACGCGCAAACTAATTGCTAGACTAATGAGAGGATCTGGTTGACATGATACTAATAACTTGAAGAGTCAATTAAATTTTTTTTGAAGTTTGATCACCATTTTAAATTTTGAATCATAGTTTGATGATGTCTAATGAAATTAAACCATTATTATTTTTAAAAGCGAACGCAAACCTCATGAAATATGGCCTACTAAAAATGATTGTTAGTTTATGAAATGCTACAAGTTAAGATGAAATCAATCTTAGTTGAGTATATAATAGATATATATGTATATATTTTACAAATGCATGTGCTTATATTTCCTTTAATCTAAATTGGAGCCTAGCTGTGGGATTTACTAAGGTTTTGCTTGGTAGAGTGAAAAGAAAATTAGAAAGATGAAAAATTGAAGGGTAGAAAAATAGAAAGATGGAAAATATAGTTTTTCTTTTCATAGGTGTGCTTGGTAGGAAAAATGGAAAAATGGAAAGGAAACATAATTTTCTTTTCCTCCATTGCTTGGTAAAGTTGAAAAATGAAAAGAAATAAAATAAAATATTAAAAAATGCATAATTTTGAAATAACCTACTCATATCTCTCATTTTCTCTCCTCTCATCATTTCAATTTAGAAGGATTGGTTTTTAAACATTAGAATGGAAAATGATCATAATTCCTATTTTTCGGTTCTCTCGCTTTTATTCTTTGACAATCACACTCAAAATTTATTTTATTTCCACTTTTTCACTGCCTCCTATCTCTCAATTTTTCCACCCAACCAAGCAAAGCCTTAGGGTATGTAAAGTGGAAAGAAAATTGGAAAATTGAAGATATAGAAAAATAGAAAGATAGAAAATATAATTTTTCTTTCCATAGGTGTGCTTGGCAAGAAAGAAGGAAAAATAGAAAGAAAAAGTAATTTTATTTTCATCTATTGCTTGTTAAAGTTGAAAAATGAAAGGAAACACAAATAAAATATTTGAAAAAATACATAATTTTGGGCTAGCATACACATCTGTTTCATTTTCTCTCCTCTCATCATTTCATTTTGAAATGATTAGCTTTTATGCATTAAGATGAAAAATGATCATCTCTCCTATTTTGTTTCCCCTTACTTTTCTTCCCTACTAAGCACACTCAAATTTTATTCTCTTCCCACTTTTTGATTTCCTTCTCCCATCCCTCCACTTTTCTACTAAACCAAACTCTAAAAAATCACTCTGAATAGATTCTAATTGAATTGTATGGAAACAAGTTTGCGGTAGCCTCATGCTAAAGGATGGGATTAAAAAATATAACTAAAAGCAAGTTAGTCTAATTGAGAACTTTGATATTTTAGGTTCAAGCTTCACTTTATAAAAGAGTAAGTTATTTCTTTTAAATCTATGTTGATTAATTAATTAATTAAATTGAATTAGTCTAATTGATTTGAAAGCTACTCTTACAACACCAATATTATATATGAAATTACTAGAGAATTTAATGAAGATTTAACACAATTAATGTCTAATCCCATCATCTTTTTACAAAGAAGATCATAGAGTTAAAAAAAAAAAGATAATATGAAAAAAATTGTGATGAGAAGCACCTACCTCTTTTTTAACGTTTAAGGACATATAGATTATGTCCATTTTCTTATGTCAAACAACTTGTTGATTAGAAAACCTATCAATATCCTAATCTTTGTGATTAATAATATAGTTTCCTAAACATCCCATCAATACTAATTGTAATAACCCAAATTTGCCCGGGCCCGATTAACCCAAAAAAATTAAAACCAAATAAAAAAACATTAATAAAAGTCCAAAACTTACAGTCCATCTTTTACAAATATCAGGGCTTGACGGCCCAAATTACATCTAACCCGAGCCCAAACTTACAAACCACAAAACCAAAAATTACAAGGCCCAAATGGCCTAAAAGTTTTTACATTTTCAGAAACCCTAGGGGTTTCTAGAATCTCCTAGCCCCGCAACCCCCATGCCAGCCAGAAGTTCGGGCTACCACGTCCCCCACACGCGCGTCGCCACGTCAGCGGCACCTCTTCCGTATGGTGGTTCCACCTGCAAATAAGGAAACAAACAGCAGCACAAAGCCAGCAAAGATAACAGAAATCTAAGGCATTTTATATTTTCTTTTTATTTATTTATTCATTTTTCAATAAAACGGCTATAAAAGAGGCCAAAAATCATCTCAGATCTGGTTATCGCTTTTACGAATAGAAATCGAAAAAAATCAAAGAATACAAAGTTTCCTCAAAGGTATACACTAGATTTGGAATGTTTATTCAAGTATTAAATATAAAAGCATAACATAAACGCAGTCAGAAGAGGTATTTTTACCTTCTTTTCTAGCGATTAAGAAACGGAATCTGAGGAGTCGCTCGATTGTCTTTGGATTTTGGGGTGAGTTTTGGTTATTCGGCGTCTAGATCTGCGTTTAGGGCGCTTTAAAGGATTGAAACAACCGTCTTTTGGGGTCTCCGACCACCGCGCACGACGGCGGACGGTGACGGAGCACGGTGGCTCGATGACAGAGTCAGGCCGATTTCAGGCCAGAACTCTGAGATTCAGAGAGTTTTTTTTTTGTTTTTTTGAAATGGTTTAAAAAATGATTTCAATTCTAATTTTTTTATATATATAAAGCTGATTCACACGACGTCGTTTTGGAGTGGATCATTAAGACCTAAAACGGCGTTGTTTCACGGCCAAGATCCGCGTGTTGACCCGACCCGGGGAGGATCCGCGTGTTTTTTGAAACTGGTATAATTACCAGTTTGGTCCTTCCGCTTTTTTTAGTTTCACAATTAAGTTATTTTTATTTTTAATTTGACCCTGACATTTTAATTTTGATTTCGATCTGGTCCTTGTTTTTTAAAAATGAGGATTTTGGAACGGCGCCGTTTTGGTGATAAGGCATAATTGCCCATTTGGTCCCTATAATGTGGCGCGCATTTTATTTTGATCCTTACACATTTTTTTACTTCTGACTTTATTTTTGTTCCGATTTGGTCCTTAATTATTTGGGTTTTAACCTTTTCCTTAATTTATTATTTATTTATTTATTTTAATATGTTACATACTGTTTATTTTAAATTAGTTTTCATTTAAATAAGATTATTTTATTATATATATTATTTTATTTATCATATATTATCTTCTATACATATCGTTAATTTTAATTACTTTTAATCTAATTTAAAATTTTGGTGTATATTTTACTTTTTTAAAATTTTTTATTATTTATCTAAATATTTTATCATATTATTTACTTAAAATATATATTATTCATTTTATTCTATTATGTATATATATTATCCATTGTAAACTTCATCATATTTTTAATTGTTTTGTTAACTATCTATTTTTATATATCATTCATTTTACATACTTTATTGTATTTTATATATATTCGATTCCTTTTACATAAAGCCTCATTTTATTTCTTAGTTTTTATTTTATGTATATATTTTTGAACCGTTATTTACTTTATGTTTTTTTAGATTGAAATTTTGATATTTATCACTTTTATTACTTTTTATGTTAGCCTTAGCATTGTCTTTATACTATTTGAGATATTAGTTATGTTGTTATTACATTTTCTTTTAATTGTTTATATTAGTATTGAAAGTTAGCATGTTGTGTAATTTCCGTGAATTGTCATTTAGTATTTATATTATGTATTTTATTGATGTAATGGTTTTATTAACAAATCATCGTCTTAAATAAAAAACACATTTCGTTTAATTACTACATTTTATTCAAAAGTTTTTCAAAATAAGGCAATACTCGTATTTGGGAATTTCGAGAAGATTGTGCCCTAACTTACTGGGTTACAATTTTCCTCGTTGAATCTAAGTAACCGAGTACCCTTTTTAAATCAAAACGTATAAATTTCAAGTAAAAGCATATTCTCGGGAATTCGAGGTGTTGTATCCTAACTCACTGGATATGACATTTTGTTATCTCGAAGTAAGGATTTCTAAAAATAAAGGCAATATTTTGTATTTGGAATTTTGAGGAATTGTGCCCTAACTTTCTGGGTTCCAATTTTTCATTTGACCCAAATAACCGAATATCCTTCTTAAACTCTAATGCATGAGTTTTAAAAGTCAAAAGACAAGCTTAATTTTGAGGGTTCGAAATGTCGTATCCTAACTCACTGGGCATGACATTTTTACTTTTTCGAAATAAGCGGGTCTCAGCATCCAATTTAATTTATTCAAGTTCTTTTAACAAAGAGGATCGTATTTTAAAATCTTTTCAAATTTTTGACATTAAGACGTTAATCAATCAATTCGGTACCAATTTTGGGCGTTACGAGGGTGCTAATCCTTCCTCGTGCGTAACCGACTCCCGAACCCGTTTTCTCAAATTTCGTAGGCCAAAATCATTGTTTTAACAAATCAAAATGTTTTAATGATTAATCTCAAGGTGATCCGATCACACCTCAAAAAAGGATCGGTGGCGACTCCATTTTCATTTTTAAAGTCGACCCCGTTTTCCAAACGAAAAAATGGTTTCGACAGCTTGGCGACTCCACTGGGGACTTATAAGAGAGTCAAGACGTACAATTGATTATTTTCTGTCTTGTTGTCGAAAATTGAAAATCTTTCCTTTGATTGCATTTGTTTGTGTTATATGATTGCTGTGGGTTGAGTCTCGAAGAATATTTTCACATCATATTGCATAAGGACCGTTTGGTCTTACCCTTTTAAGTGGGAGTGAGAAGCTACTCCTTCATGGGGTTTTCACCTCCGTGCAGGATAGTGGATCGCTTTCGGGATACATTCGTACCTATGTCTTCGTGAGATTTTCATCTCTGTGCAGCCATAGGGAAATGTATTCCCCTGAATTGAACTCAGTCCGTATGAGCCTATAATGGGTGAGGATCGAGGAATCTGCTCGTTCAGGTACCTCAACTTTAGAACCAAACCGCATGCAGAAGACCCTAGGAGCCCACCCTAGATAGTACTGCGACAAACCCTAGTGGTCACCCGAATAGGTGCTCTATTTGTTTCTTTCTTGTTTGCTTTTACTTTGTACTAATGTGTTTCATTTTGTTTTGGTTATGATTGCATTGTATGTCATTTCATATTTAAAAGAGCGTCGATTCACGTTCGATTACTAAATTAGAGAGTTTGTCATGGAGAACGAATTTCTTGATAAAGTGGAAGATAATGCGGCTGTCTGTATATTTGTAATCCGTTTTATGTAAAGAATTTTGTTCTCTAGTAAAGTTTTCTAAATGAAATTGAATCAAAATCGACGTCTTTTTGCATTCATTTCATGCATTCGCATTACATCACATCATGTGCATTAAGTTTCATAGAAAGACCCTAATTGGTTAAAATCATTTCAGAATTAATCTGGAAACCAACAAAAACTTACCAACCAAACATCTTTACGGTACCCGAGCAAAGACAAAAGACATGGATCAAAGATTGGAAAGACTTGAACAACTCCAAAAAGAGATGCAAGACAAACTACAATTCCAAATGCAAGAGCAACTGGCTAAAATCCAGCAAGACATGATAGACCGAATGATGGAATCCCAATGGAATATGATGACTCAGTTGACTCAACTACTGACTGGAGGAATGGATAAAGGGAAGGGCCCCATGGTTAATGCTGGAGAAGATAATGAGGAACCCCTCTATCCGCCGGGTTTTACTCCAACACAGCCTGGGGTGTATCCTCGAAAAACATCCGTCACGATTAAGCCTCAACAATTTCAGGATGGTGTTTCGGCACCAATGAACGTTCAAGCTGGATCAGGTTCTAACCCAGGGGATAACCCAACTAATCCTGTTATCCCTGACCTGGATGAAGTGGCAGAAAAGAAAAGGGCAATGACCGAATTGCCAAAGTAGTTGGAGGACCGATGTAAATGGCTGGAGGAAAAATTCAGGGCCATGAAAGACGCTGATAGTCAGCATAGAATCGATGCTAAGGATTTGAGTTTTGTCCCAGATCTAGTGATTTCCCACAAGTTTAAAATGCCAGAATTCGAAAAGTACAATGGGACCAGTTGTCCCGAAGCTCACATAACCATGTTTTGCAGATGGATGACTAGGTATGTTAACAATGACCAACTGTTAATACATTGCTTCCAAGACAGTCTGGTGGGAGCAACATCCAAATGGTACAACCAATTGAGTCGTACTAGGATTGGTTCCTGGAGGGACTTAGCTCAAGCATTCATGAAACAGTATAGTCATGTAACGGATATGACTCTTGATAGAATTACTTTGCAAAACATGGAGAAGAAACCGAGTGAGAGTTTTCGGCAATATGCACAGAAATGAAGGGAAGTTCCCATACAAGTTCAGCCACCGCTCCTAGAAAAAGAAACTACGATGCTCTTTATCAACACCCTAAAAGCCTCGTTCATCACTCACATGACCGGCGAAATAATCGAGAATGCGGTAAGGAGTGGAAAGATAGATGCAGGAGAGAGTAACAAAAGGTCAACCTCGAGGAAAAAGGAAAACAAGGTGAACAACACAAGCACATATAACAAGGGTTACTCAAAATCGATTACTGTAAATCAGCCAAGAACGGTGGCTACTGGTCAATAAGGTTTATCAAGGCAAGAGTCCGGTACAAAGTAAAACTCTGAGAAGCTCCAATTTACACCAATCCCAATGACATACAGGGAGTTGTATCAAAGCTTATTTGACGCACACGTGGTATCCCCTTTTTACCTAAAACCATTATAGCCTCCATACCCCAAATGGTACGATGCAAACGCCAAATGTGACTACCATGCAGGGATTTCGGGGCATTCAATAGAAAACTGCACTTCCTTTAAGAAAGTTGTTGAAAGACTTATTAAAATGGGCATTATGAAATTTGATGATGCACCTAGCGCCGAAAATCCGCTACCCAATCACACTAATAATGGGGTAAATACGATAGATGGAAAGGTGGGAAGAAGAATCAAGACTGATATTATAGAAGTAAAGACCCCCTTGAGACGGGTCTGGATGGAGATGGTAAAAAGGGGGGTGAGCATTTCGAATCCTGAAGAGAGTTGTGAAAACATGAGGAACTACTGTGAGTTCCATCATGAAGAGAGGCACAAGATCCAAGAATGCATAGAATTCAGAGCCTTGGTGCAAGGTCTGATGGACAATAAAGAGATAGAGTTCTGTGAGGAAGCCAAAGAAGAAGGAAGCATATGTGCGTCAGAATCAACAACGAAGGTCCCAAAAGTCAACCATCCTATGGTGATCATTTTGCGACCTAAAAACAACAAAGCTGGAGTACAGAACATAGGGGTGAGAAAAACTCGATTCGGTTCGAAAAAATCGAAAAAAAAATTGAATTTCGAATTATTCGAATCGAGTTAATCGAGTTAATCGAATCTACTCGAATTTTAAGTTTTGAATTTCGAGTTCGAATCGAGTTGAATTTTCGAATTCGAATAACTCAAATAAT
>JAOWAD010000047.1:0-88168 GCA_025698515.1 Gossypium sturtianum | reverse complement strand
ATTGCTCTTGGATAAAATCTAAAGAACATTCTTTGAGGCAATCAATAATTCTCAAGATGCGATAATGTAATTATGTTATTTGTGAAATGCGTTTTTGAGTAATTACTTGCATTTCATTCTCATTATTCAATGAAACATGGTTCTTAGCAAACGAATTTGAAAACATGGATTCCTCTTACTCGTGTTCTATTTTTTCATTAAAGTATTGAAATATTCAAAACTTCAGCACACAACAAATTCATATCAAACATCAAGAGTTGAGCTGCTAGAGGTCATCCGGTGATTTCTTCGATAACCGTCTCAAAGATTTTTTTTTTGGTTCTAAATATCCAATTCGTTTTAAATCGAAATGATTCAAACGAAAGTGAAATCCATCATTTCATTACGGTATTGTACCAAATCTATAAAATCTAATTCAAGGTCGACGTTAGAGGAGCTCAAATTCCTGTGGAATTGGCTTTCAATCGTACTCCACAAATTGCGCAGCTACAAAACAGAATTAGAAGGAAAGTTTCGAGGTTCGAGTGGCCGGAAGAATTTTAAGCTTGGCAATATAAATATCTCGAAGCACCTGCTGACCCCTTTGGGCATGAGCTATTTGATGAAAGTCAAGCTTGAGCTGGAGGCGGTCATGGCATCATCACACCACGGCGAAAATATATCAGAATAGATAGGCGTCTGTCGAAGCTTGCTCGAGGTCATGGAAATTGGTCTCATCTTCAACACCACCATGCTTAATGTTGAAATCAAGCTGAAGCAAAACCCTACTACACCTGCCAGCAAGCTGGTTCACCTCAGCTTGTTATAAAATTCCTACTTATGATGTCCCTAAACATCAACGTAAGCGCATATTCTTCGATTTTCACATCCATGTAAACTTGACAACCACTATCAATTGTGTGGTGCGAGCGTAACTTGAAACTTGACACCGTACTATATTCAATCAAGCAGTATCTCGGGATTTCAACTTTGATGGATCAATGTTTTAAAGGTAAGCATTTATACTCGTAGGCTAACAACCTACACCAGGTCGCAATCCACCTGCAGATTTGCCTTTAGCACACGGGATATAAGAACCGATAACTTACTTCCCTACAATTGAGTCCTAATGAGAGTACGTCAAACCCTTTGTCAAAGATAACAAACGAAGGTACGTATGAGGCAAGAAGATGCATCCACAGGAATAAGTGGCAAGTGAATGCAGCTGATGGATTAGAGTCTCACTCACAAACCAATCTTATGAGTCCTATTCCTCGACAGTTCGGAAGTAACACTTTTTCTAAACTAGAGCAGTGTTCTAACTAAACTAGAACCTTGTGGTTCTAACGATGATGGTCTGGGATAATGTTCCTGATCCAGATCTTCGATCTGTAGCATACAAATTTCTCACTCTATATATGACCAACATCGAATCCTCTCCGCTAAGAGTGGTTTAGAGTGTTTTTCATTTTAAATGGTATTCGCCATCGTTTACTAATATTTAGGCAGAGAGAAATTGCATATTTTAAGGATACTCTGTAATAATTACAATTTCTGAACTGAACTATTTCTATTTTTACGTAGTTAGTTTATAATATGTACCTGCTTTCAAAGGAATTGAAACAAAGGTTTCGTAACCACAAATCCGAAAGTTAGAAAGAAAGTTTATTTTAATAATATTGTATGGTCTGTATTATGATAGAAAGACATATGAAAATTTTGATAAGAAAAAATTCTAATGATTACATGTTTAATTATAAAAAGGACCAAATTGTATAAAATGTAAAATTTGAGTTCTAGTAGAGCCAGGTATCAAAGAGCTATGAAATTCAAAACTTGAGGTCCTTATATTGTAATTATACCATTAAGAGAAGTTAGTAGGATATTTTTGATAATTCATCCAGATGAAAATTTAGAAAAAGAAAAGGATCAAATTGAAATAGAAATAAATAAAGATGATAATAACTCTAATATCATCTTATTTCATCATCTTCCAAATATTTTCTCAGAAAACCATAGGAAAGAGAAAGAAAATCAAGCAGCCTAATTGGGTAAGTAATCTTGTCCTGCTTTTAGTAATTTTTATATTTTTGATATCTATCAACCTAATCTAGCTATTTTGGGATCAATTTGAAAAGTTATCAAAGTATTAAAACTTTTCCATGGATGAGTATGCTGAAATTTTGAAATTTATGGTAGAAAATGAAAAAGTTGTTTGATAGATAAACAACTTTGTAAATGAAATGTTGATAAATTCGTGATTTAGTGACTAAATTGTAAAGATATAAAATTCAATGGAAATTTGATTTTTTTTTACGTGAGTCAGAAATGTTATATGAAAATTCAGCTAGGCTTGGATTAAGGATTAAATTGCATGAATTTCATTTTCTGAGCCTGGTGGACAAAATTAGAATTAATGAAGGTATAGTAGGCAAAGGGTACTTTTTGCCTAAGATGGAATCGATTGGTTTGAATGTAAATAATAAATTGATGATTAAATTCATTTATATAGATCTGAAAAATGCCAAATAAGGAATTAGGTCAATAAAAGAAAAAGTTTCAGATTAGTAGATTCTCACATACTAATAAGTATCGAGGTAAGTTTGTGTAACTAAATTTTGTATATTTATATGTTTGAATTGAATGTTGTATATGTGAATGGTGTAAATGTCATATATATGAAATTGATGACATATCCTATAATTTCGATAAATATAAAGTCCCGCTTGAATAAATGGGGAATTGATGGATATTGGGTTCTCAGACGGTTGCAGGTCCTCGCATATGTTGCGACACACCACAAATCTCAAAGAGGGGTCTCACTAGCCCTCTTGAGCCTCTGGTTATATGGTTCTTGCAAGCTTCCTGCACAATGGGCTTCTCTGAGCATCCCGATTGGTTGTGATTCTAGATGTTGTAGATGCATCTACAGCCTTCATGAGTATCCCAAAATATGGCTCTTCATGAGCTTCCTTGCACTGGGCTTCTTGTGCAGCTTCTCGGGACAAGGCCTACTTGAACTTCCCGATATAAGGATATTCTGGAGCTTCCTTATTATATGGCTTCCTTTGTGAGCTTCCTGATAGGTTCTTCGTGAGCTTCCGATATGGTTCTTTGTGAACTTCCCCGATTATGGCTCTTATGAGTTTCCCTGCTATATAGCCCGTATAAGCTTCTCGAGCAGGATATTTGCAGCTTCCCGAGCATGGCTCTTCGTGAGTTTCCGTCTATTTGGCTCGAGAGTGTGCTCCGATTATGTGCTCCAATGAAAGACCCAGATATGAATCGATTTAATCATTGATATGTGCACCTTGTGTGTACTACCCGTAGTATCCATCAATATTTCAATGATTCAACTAAAAACTCCTCGTGCTAGAGAAAATATGAAAATTAAAATGAATTATATCTTGAATATCCTCAGAATATCCCGAATTGGGCCTAGTAGGATCGTGGGCCCATTGGGCCGGGAGCGCAGAAGCGCTTAGCGAAATTTTTTCGAGAATAAGAGAACGGTGATTATTTCAAGTTGACCCATTAGGAAGGTGATTTTGGAAAGTTACTGGTTCTATGAAGGCTCTAGTTTGAATTGGCCCTAAGTAAAAATTTGGTGTTTGGCTTCATTTTAGAGAAATAGTATGTAAGTATTAAGGCTTAGGAAATAAGAGAGTAATTGCTTGCATAAGTGAGCAATTAGTAAAGAGGTTATGGCGCCACATGTAGTACCTTGAGGGAAGAGGTTCAACTTCACTTTGTGTGCAAATTTTAATTTATTTTTGCACCCTTTCCTGCTGGTCTGGCCAAGAGGCATTCATGGCAAGGTTGGACTTCTATTATTTTGGTAAGGTGGTATATGAATATGGCAAGGTTGAAGTTGGGGAAAGGAATCAAGGGAAATAGTATGAAATTAGGACACAGGCTTATTCTCGTGGTGATGTTTGAAAGCTTGCATGTAAACTCTTATCCTAGGTGGGATGCATGTGACTGGTTTTGGGGAAATAGGTAGCTGAATTTTAGTTGGCTTTTTGGTAAAGACTTAGTAGTGTTTTGGCAAAATTCCTTTGGCAACTTTGTGTCATTTCTCCCAATTTGCAACCCTCCTGTTTAGTTAAAACATATTAGCACAATAGTGCATTGTTTTCTCTCTTTGTTTGGTCACATACTCATTTTCTTTCCACCTTTCCTTGATAGCCGAATTTCTTTGCCTTTGATTGAATTTTTCAGTGCTTGTTAGGCCAAAACCTTTCTCTTTGCACTATTTTGGTATTCTCCAAATTTCTTTCTACCATGTGCCAAAGTTACAAGTTACTAAAGAACATATTCTCTTCTTTTCTTTCTTCTTGCTGTCATCACCCAAACCATTGAGACCAAAATTTGTTCATTCCTCCTTCTTTATCATTTTCAAGTGGGTTGGATAATATTCTTTCTTCGATTAACCTGTAAGTGGAATCTTTTCTATGATCATATTCTTTCTCTTTAGCCTAATAAGTATTTATCACTATTCTGGGTTGTAAATCGTGATCAGAATCGAAAATGGTGTTATCCTCCTCTTCATGTCTTAATCACTCTCTTTCAGAGTGCTTCATGAGACCGTGTATTGTTCTAGTCAAAGTCAAACGTGGTGGAAATTGATCCAATATCGATAAGGTAAGTGGGGTTCATTTTTGGATTTTTCGTTATATCTCTATTTGGCTATGTTGCAAATCTGATTGAAGTTTCGGACTAATCGACTATATGTTTTAGGACAAATCACTGAGCATATATTTACCTTCTGATATAGTGGTAAGTGATTCAAGTGTAAGTGATACTAAATCTTTGAAACTGTAGGCTAACTTTTGCTGGTATTGTTCTAGGTCATCGATTTGAGTGGTTCGTTAGGGAAATCAAAATGTGTGTAATCCCGCACCTTCCGAATACATGTTTGATATGGTGAGTAATCTCACATCTCTCTAAATTTTATAGATATGTTCTGTGATTTGGCCAAATACCAAGAAAAAACTAAAACCGGCATCCGTGATCACTTGGCGCATGAGTGATCGTGTAATGGTAATCTTATTTGAAATAAAACAGTTTCTGGTCAGAAAAGTGATGTGTATATTTGAAAAATCACGAAAAATAGGAGAAAACGAATTACAAAGGGAATAAGATATCAGATTAAATTTTACTGTGTCTATTTTGATATGGAAGAAACTGAGAATGAAAGTGGAATTTATATTCAGAGATATCTTAATTTTAGTGAGACTGGTTCCTGATTAACTTCGTGGTTCCCTGATCTGTTTTGAAAATCATATAAAATTGTACAAAGTGAATTAAGGGTTATAATTCATATGTATGGATTCATTAGTGAGCCTATTTTCATTAGAAACAAGTGGGAGCAGTATATAAAAACTGTATAGTGAGATATTTGAAATTAAGGTAAGAGGTCTGAATCATTGGACAGTGAAACAAGGGAAACTTTAAGGAATAAACTGTAGTAAATGGTTAAGTCAAAAATTCTGGAAAATTATCGTAAGAAGATATATGAGTCTAGTTTCAAGGAAAATTTACTGGATCTAAATTTTGAGTTTCCTAATCCGAGTTATGGTCAGTTTAGTCAATATGACGTAGATAGACAGCTTTCAATTTTCTATGCTCAAATTAGTAGTTAAGTCCGGTTGCCGAATTACTAAATAACCTTGGAGGGTAAATTACCAAATACTCCTGGTTACGTAGATTATCGACTACCCTCTTAGTGGGTAAAAATTACCGATTACCAAATGTCCTTATGGACCGATGCATCAAATGTCCTTATGGACCGATTTATCGTAAATGTCCTTACGGACCGATTTACCGAAAAATGCCCTATGGGCTGATTTTGATAGAATGCCTTAATGGGCCGATTTATCGTAAAAATCTCTCCGAGTAATAATTGTTGTTTATATTTGTAAATATGATGCCTTACTATGAATGTGTTGCATTTACATAATTTTGCATGGGATGGGAAAATATGAATGAAGAGAAGTATAGATCGGCAGCATTGCCACAAATACCGATATGGGCTATGTGCCAATATAAACGTGATTTGGCTTTGTGTAAAGCATCGTGATTAAGGCTAGTGTACCAATATAAACGTGATTTTGGCTTTTTGTGCCATCGTGGATTATGGCTTTGTGGCTAAACGTGATTTAACGGGGCTATGTGCCTAATATATGAATTAACGACTTTGTGTTTATCATTTTTTACCGAGGCTGCAAAGCCGATTATATTACCAGATATGAATCTGGTTGCTCAAATGCACAAATTTTATAAATGGCGCTTGACTGCAAATTGAGAGATCTCATGGTGGGTTGACAAAAGATCCCCACAAGAGAGATTGGCTTGGCACTTGGAGAGTTATCGCTGGTAGGATGGGATGGTTGTATTCATACATTTTCATCATTTATTATTGTTTGTAAATGGGCTTAGGCCCAAGATGATTGCTAATTGGTTCCGCCCAATGAATAATCTGGGTAAGTGGATTTCACATCGTAGTTCTTGTAACTCACCCTCTTTCTCTCTAAACTCAGTAGGTAATGCTCGATGATATGGACTTGGGCTATGGATGACTCGAGGAGGCCATACTTCCTAAAATGGTTTATTTGGACTTTAGACTTCTTTCTCGCTTATTTTATTACTTTACTATTTTGGGTTAAATGTTGTAATAATGGCCTCGACTATTTTTATTTTTGCTTTTTGGTTGGGATGTTTTTATTATTTTTCTTAAATTGTTTAAAAGGGAATTTTCTAAAACTTAAACAATGGTTTCAAAATCGATTAACAAATGGATTTCAAAATAAACTTTATAAATATTTTTAACACTTTATATTTTCCTAACTATTAACGATATTTTCAAAAGACTTGATTCTCTTCGATTTTTCAACGCCGCTTTCAAAAGTCACTGGCTTTTGTAAGATCATTAGTTTCGATTATCGATTTATCAAACAACCTCAAAATACTTGTATTTTATCTAATGCTTCCGCAACGCTTTCAAAATGCTTCGCAGAACTCTATTTATAAAACGCTACATTTTCGTGTAATTGTTTATTTTAAAATATGCTTCCGCAAACTAAAAGTTTTTTTAAGATTATGTATGTAGTTAATAACGCTTAAGTGTTTTTGGTTTTAAATAAAGAGGTCAGATTTCAAGCAAGTTTTTAATAATCGCAAAGATGGTTTTTACTTCTATATGACACACTTTATCTGGCCCAACTTAGCCGGGTTTGGGGTGTGTTACAATCTCTAAAACACCTGGAAATGGTTGAATGATGAGCTCATCTCTCATTTCCTGATATTCATATAAATTTCATGACTAACTTGTTTGATAAGAGCATGTGTTTAGGCAATTGGCCACAATGTTTTGGATGCATGTTTGTATGCTTATTTTAAAATGAATATGATTGGTAAGTTAAATTCTTGTTATACTCTAACTTACTAAGCATTATATGCTTACCTGGTTTATTTTCATTTGTTTTATAGTACTGGAAGCTTGTAAAAGGTTGAACGGGTCGAGCAAGATTACACTATCCTTTAGCAAAACTACTTTTGGTATAATTAGCAAACTACTTTTGGTATATCGACATGTATAGACTCAAGTTAGATTAAATGATGAAATGTTTTGTTGTAATCTAGCATTGGAATGGCTAGTGATTTTATGATTAACGATATGTGCTGAGGTTATACTATGTTTGATATGTAAGTGTGTACAGATTGGGTATTATAGTTTTAAATATGCTTGCGCAAGAATAAGTTCAATTGAGTAAGTTGGATGTTTGAATCAATGTCATGATATATCATACATAAAAATTTGGTTTTGGTTTGGTTAAAATGTCTTGGATTGGTTGGTGAATGCTTGAATGAGGTTGTAGGTGGAAGACCAATCAAGTGAGAAAATGGCCCTAAAATGGCCTATTTTCGTCCACACCTGCAGACACACGAGCGCGCATCTCAACAGAAGCGTAATGACACCGCCATGCGACATCAGCGGTGGTTTGGCCAGTGTTCCCCTCGCACCCACTTTTCTCGGGAATTAAATTTACCACACGCGCCAGCACATGCTGCGGTGGCTGGCCGTGCGCGACCAAGCTCGAGAGTTACACTCGCATAAACACGGCCGACACGACCGTATGCCCTCACATCGAATGCCCACATGGCCCGGGACACTGTGTGTCACTTGGTCAGGTGGAGCTACACGGGCTACTTCCACACCTGGGCAAGTGTCCCCGCATCTAGGAAAATTTTGAAATTTCGTGAAAATTTCTCCGAAGCTTTCGATTTAGTCCCTTTACTTTATTTCTAACTCATAAATTGGGCCTTGAGGTCCATTTAAGGGACAATATGATCAATATGTCCGATTTGGATATGAATAGTAAATGACACGCATTAATTGTTTTTGTTCTCAGAACTTCTGAATAATTGTGAACTTATTCCTCGACGTACTGACATGGGTTGAATGGTGTTACATTTATTGATATCGTGAGCTGTTAGCTTAGCTAATTTCTGACTAACGAGTAAGCAATGAAGCTGAATAGCTTAGTACATGCCATTATATAATTTAGATAGTGTGATATCTCCTGACCATTTTAAATATGTTTTTCTCATATAGTAGTGTTGTCCAACCGAAGCTAGAGTTCAATCCGAGGAAGCTGGCAGAGCAATGCTCCAACTTACCAAAGAGCGTGATCTTGTAGGTAGTGTAGAATGTCCGAACTCAGGCCAAGGTGAAGAGGCAAAAGCAGTTTCTCTTTTAAATGGGATGAATGAATAGCTTATCAATATCTCGAGAATAAATCTCCCATTGCATAACACCTTTCTCCCCTCTCGCTTCTTCCTCAATCGATTCTCGAGTATGCCACAATGTATTGAATCAGTTAGAATTGGTAAGCTCTCGATAGATAAAATTCAAAATGTGGGGTATAAGAATTTAGGATACCATGATGATGATCCGGTGCGGCTGAATTTTGGCTAGAAAATACAATCGTGGTTTTGGATGAATTGTCTCGCACACCAAGAATGTTTGAAATGTGATGTATCTTTTGTTAAAAGACTCACCACTACCAGTGTGGTGGAATACTATAATTTCGTTACAAATTTGAGGAAAATGTTACATAGGAATTTTTCCAAACAAATTCAAAAAAGAAATATATTAGCCATGTGAGATTCCTGATCGTAAAAAAGAAAAAATTTAGAGCTCAAACAGGGAATATTATCAGATTCGAATACGAGAGGGAATTTGTCGACATTAAGCAAATATGCCGTAGAGTGTATCCTAACTAAAGTTGCTATGTGTAAATGGTTTGCAAGAGGGATTAAATGGAGACATCAAGTTGTTAGTTGATATTTTGGAATTAAAAGAATTTGTTGTAATCGCGATTGAGCATATAAAGTCAAGAATTAAATAAAGAAAAGAGATGTGCAGTAGATGTAGCCCTGATTTCCAAGTAAAAGATTTATGGCAAGTCACAATCATCACCCTCAAAGAAATCAAAGAAATATCATGATCGCTCTACCACATCCGTGGGATATTCCCGAAGAGACCGGTGCTCTCAACGCTTAATTCGAGATCTCCGCTCCATCCGTGACAAGTGTAGAAAGTGTTGGAAGTCCTAAACTAAGATGCAAACATTGCAATAAAATCAGATTTTGAATGCCGCATGAGTAGCAGAGCTGCTTTAGGTGCTGCTTCTTGACCACTATCTCGTAGATTGCCCCTGAAAGACCTCAAAAAATATATTATTCTGCATTTCAAAGCCAAGCAACCCCGCTTAAAGGTAGACCACCCGCTCACCCTTGTAACGCTGGGCAGGTAGCCGAGGTGTAACAAAAGATTCTAACAGCAAATCTAAAGCACGGTGCACCGCAGTAGTGACATATGTTATTCGTGCAAGAGAGGATGCTTCTACACCGCACGCTATTATTGGTACATTTTCTTCTTGATATTGATATTATCGCTTGATTGATCCCTCTCGTTCCACACATTCATATATATGCATGAATTTAGTGTTTGTTAAAAAATTATCCATGCAAGTCCATCAATTCGTGTTAAAGCATCAAACCCCCGCGATATGTTATGGTGGATAAAATTTACAAGAAATGTCCGCACGATACTGGTTTCTATTTTTCCTACTGATTAATGTTGTTGTCATTTGATGAATTTGACATAATTCGGGCATGGATCCGTTAATCTCAAAGATGATCGCGGTAAATTGTAAAATGTACACATTGTATTAAAATGTCGCGAATGGTGAATTGTTCCCTATTGAATCTGAGATAAACTAGACGGGTTGTCTAATGTGATCTAGCTATATCAACACGTAAATATATTAGAAAAGGTATGATGCCTATCTTCGCATATGTGTTGATACTAAAGTGTTCGAATCAAGATTAAGTCAAGGTTTGTTGTTTCCAGAATTTCCGATGTGTTTCCTAAGAATTACTCTGGACACCGCTTTCACGAGAAGTGAAATTTTCTATAGATCTTATTCTCGGAACAACACCGAGTATCTATAGCCTTATAGAATGGCTCCTACCGAATTAAAAGAGTTGAAAGCACAACTTGCAAAACTAACTAATAAAGGTTTTGTTCGACCTAGCTCATCACCTGGGGTGCATAGGTTTTATTTGTTAAAAAGAAAGATGGATCGCTGAGGTTATGTATTGATTACGCATACCAACAAAGTCGCACAAAGAATAAGCATCCATTGTCTCAGATCGATGACTTGTTTGATCAGCTTGAAAGGTGCCACCATATTCTAAAAATTGATATTCGCTTCGCGTTATCACAATACGTGAAAGAACTGGGATGTACCAAAGACAACCTTCTAACTGTGCACGCACCATGAGTTTCTTATGATGCCGCTGGCTTGATAAAATGCACACGCGTGTGATTTATGGATCCGATGAACGTAATTTTTAAAGCCATACTTGGACAGACGGTGTGTAGTATTTATCGATGACATTCTCGTATATTCTCAAGATGAAATGAACATGCTCGATCATCCGAGAATTGTGCGCAAACTCGGGCGCGAGAAACAATCAGATGTCAAATTTAGTAAAATGTGAATTTTGGCTTCGGAAGTTGGTTCTTCTTTGACATATAGTATCCACAAGGCATCGAGTTGACCAATAAAAATTCAGAATTGTTAGTCGAAACCACCAAAACCGTGGTCTAAAGTCGTAAGTTTACCGATTAGCTTGCTATTATCAAGATTTGTACAAGGGTTTTCTTATGATAGCTTCTCCGATGACTAGTTTGTTGCAAAAAGATGTGAAATTCGAATGGACTCATAAATGTCAACAAAATTGGTTGATTGAGCCTTTGTCACAAGACTGGGTCAAAGTTCACCTCGAATCGTAAGGAATTTGTAATTTACAAGTTGACGCTGGGCTATTAAATGGTTTAGGTTGTATCTTACGATGCAAGATGCAAAGTAATAGCCTACGCTTCTGCATACCTAAAGCCACATGAAAAGAACTACCGATACATGATTTTATATTGGCACTATTGTTTTGCACTAAAAATTTGGCGATAATATCCGCTTGGTGAAAATGCCATATATCTAACCATCACAAAAGTTTAAAGTATCCATGATGTCACAAAAAGACTTGAATCTAAGACAGCAAGTGGCTTGAGTTGTTAAAAGATTATGATTTGGTTATTGATTATCATTCGCAAAGCCAATGTGGTGCAGTATGCTTTGATCGTGAAAGTTTCGCTACTTTGTATGAGCAATGAACACCCGATTTTCAAGTATCTCACGATGGTTCAATAATAGTTCGAAAGGTGTAGACCGACGCTTTTATAAAGCATTTTCGGGTTTAGAAAAATGATGACAAATTACGAGCTAAATGGGTACAGCAGAGTTGAATTCTCGATTCGCACTCTCGATTGGTTCTGATGATCGTTGATATTCGTGAGGCGCAATATGCAGTACTAAAGAATTAACTTGTACGTAAGATTTAAACGGCTCATAATGGTAATATGTTTGTTCATCTAGAAGTAACAAAATGTACCATGATTTGAAAAAGATGTACTAGTGGTCTGAATGAAATAGATATTTCTAATTTGTATCCAAATGCTTAATATGCCAAAGTAGTTAAAGCCAAACATCGTGTACCTTTCAGATTATTATGACACGCAATAACGATAATTCTGAATGGAAATGGAAAGAGTTACCATGGACTTTGTATCGACTACCTTTATCTCCAAAAAAGAAAGATGCCATTTGGGTGATCGCGACGATTCTATTAACAAAGTTTCTCCCACACTTTTATTCCTGCAAGACGTATGGATTTCTCCTCGTATAGATTAGCAGTAGTTATATGTTTATGAGATTATTAGATTACATGGAGTACTAGTCTCTATTATTTTGCACAGTAGATCCTCAATTTACATCCCACTCCTCGAATAAGTTGCAAGAAACTCAGGTACTCAACTACATTTTAGTACCGCATTCCATCCTCGCTTTCTATTGCATGATCAATTTGAACGTATATATGTATATTTGTAAGATATGCTTCTGTTGTGTGTTGGAATTCAAGGTAATCGAAAAAATATCCGCTTTAGTTGAATTTGTATACAATAATAGTGACGCATTAAGTATTAAAATAATCGATTTGTATGGTCGTGAATGTAGAACTTCGCTATAATCGATAGAGATCGCGAGAAAAAGATACACTGAGTTGATTTAACTCCTCGAGATCAAGAAAAGGTGAAAGTGATTCGATAGTTTAAAAGTAACCTCTAATCGCCAAAAGTCTTATGCTGATCTTAAATGAAACGAGATAGAATTTCAAGCCTGAGACAAGGTATTCTTGAAAGCATCACCTTGGAAAAAGTTATTCGGCTTTGGTTGTAAAGGAAAATCGAGTCCACGCTTATTGGACTCATATAAGATTATTGAAAGAATCCCATCCGGCTATGCATCGGATCGACATTACCACCGTGAGCTTGACAGCAATTCATAATGTTTTCCATGTGTTCATGTTACTTATTTCAGACGATCGATCCTTCACATATTATTTCTCCGGTGTGGTTGAAATTCAGCCCGATATGACTTACAAAGAAAGAACCAATCAAAATTTTAGCATCATAAACAAAAGAGTTAAGAAATAAAAGGTAACTTTAGTGGAAGTTTTTTGGCAACAACATGGAATAGAAGAGGCTATTTGGGAATCTAAGAAACAATGAAAAAGCAATACCTTAACCTCTTTATCGTAAGATTTTCAAGGACCTAAAATTTTTATGGGGAGAGTTGTAAATAAATTGCTTTAAAGAAATCGTAATGTTGGCTTCAAACCACAAATTCGAAAGTTAAAAAGAAAGTTTATTTTAATAATATTGTATGGTCTCGTGATTATGATAGGAAAGACGATAAAAATTTTGATAAGAAAATTTTACCAATTACATGTTTAATTATAAAAGGACCAAATTGCATAAAATGCAAAAGTTGAGTTCTAGTAGCTATAAGTATCAAATAAATGCATGGAATTCAAAACTCAGGTCCTTATATGGTAATTAGACCATTAAAAGAAGTTAGTAGATATTTTTATGATTCATCCATGGAAATTTAGAAAAGAAAAGGACTAAATTGGAAATAGAAATAAATAAAGATGATAATAACTTAATATCATCTAATTTCATCATCTTCCCAAATATTTTATATGGAAACCATAGGAAAGAGAAAGAAAATCAAGCAAGCCTAATTGCAAAGTAATCTTGTCCTCGCTTTTTAGTAATTTTTATATTTTCGAGATCTAATAACCTAATCTAGCTATTTTGGGATCAATTTGTAAAGTTATCAAAGTATTAAAATTTTTCCATGAATAAGTATGCTGAAATTTTGAAATTTATGGTAGAAAATGAAAGGTTGTTGATAGATAAACAACGCTTTGTAAATGAAATTTGATGAAATTGTGATTTAGTGGACTAAATTGTAAAGATGTAAAATTCATGAAAAAAATTTGATTTTTTGTGAATTACATGAGCTATAAATGTTATATGAAAAATTCAGCTAGGCTTAGATTAAGGATTAAATTGTATGAATTTCATTTTCCCGAGCCTAGACGTAAATTAGACTTAATGAACTCAGATGTGGCAAAATGGTACTTTTTTCCTAAGATGTGAATTGATTGATTTGAATGTGAAATGTAATAAATTGATGATTAAAATTCATTTATATAGATCCAAAAATACCAAATAAGGAATTAGATCGAGGAAAAGAAAAAGTTTGGACAGTAGATTCTCACATATACTAACAAGTATCGAGATAAGTTCGTGTAACTAAATTTTGTATATTTATATGTTTGAATTGAATGTTGTATATTTGAATGGTGTAAATGTCATATATATGAAATTGATGACATATCCTATAATTTCGACGATAAATATAAAGTCCCGCTTTGAATAAATAAAATTCGATGGATATTGGGTTCCTGTATTGGTTGTGGTCCTTGCATATGTTGCGTGCAAAACCACACTTTGAAAGAGTGTCCCATTACTAGCCCTCTAGAGCTTCCCTGCTATATGGTTCTCATGCGAGCTTCCTAATAGCTCTTCAAAGCATCCCGATCGACAGATTCTCGCATTTGTTGTAGACACACCACAACTCCTGAGAGCATCCCAAATATGGCTCCTCGTGAGCTTCCCAAAATTGGCTCTTTGTGAGATTCCCAAAGGTTGCTCGCTTGAACTTCCCAATATAAGGCTATCCGAGCTGCTACGTTACATGGCTCTTGTGAGCTTCCTCGACAGTGCCTTCGTGAGCTTCCCTATATGGTTCTTTTGTGAACTTCCGACATGGTATGGCTTTTATGAGCTTCTCAAGTTATATAGCCCTGATAAGCTTCCCCGATAGGCTCTTGTGAGCTTCCCGACATGGCTCTTCAAGTGAGTTTCCCGTTATTTGGCCTGAGTGTAAGCCTCCGACATGTGCTCTAATAAGCACCCCATATATGAATTGATGGATCATTGATATGTGCACATTGTGTGTACTACACGAGTATCCATTAATATTTCAATGATTCAACGAACAAACTCCTGTTGTGAGAAAATATGAAAATTAAATGAATTATATCTTGAATATCCATGAAATACCTGAAATGGTTGAATGATGAGCTCATCTCTATTTCCTTGATATTCATGTAAATTTCATGACTAACTTGTTTGATGAGAGCATGTGTTTAGGCAATTGGCCACAATGTTTTGATGCATGTTTGTTTATTTTTCTCTGCTTTATAGTACTCAAAAGTCTCGTAAAGGTTGAAACTGGTCGTAGCAAGATTACACTATCCTTTAGCAAAACTACTTTTGGTATAATTAGCAAAACTACTTTTGGTATATCGACATGTATAGACTAAGTTAGATTAAATGATGAAATGTTTTGTTGTAACTAGCCATTGAATGGCTAGTGATTTTATGGTTAATGTATATGTATGAGGTTATACTATGTTTGATATGTAAGCGTGCATGATTGGTATTATAGTTTTAAATATGCTTAAGTAAGAATAAGTTCAATTGAGTAAGTCGGATGTTTAAATCAATGTCATGATATATCATGCATAAAAATTTGATTTTGGTTTGGTTAAAATGTCTAGGATTGGTTGGTGAATGTGCTTAAATATGGTTATAGGTGGAAGACTAATCGGGTGAGAAAATGGCCTATTTTCGCTCTACACGCGCAGTGTCTCACCAGTGGTGACACATGGCATTGCGCAAGACGGCGCAGTGGTTTGGCCGTGTGTCCTCGCACGGCCGCACACTAATTTTCGAAATTAAATTTACCACACGGGCATCACACGGCGCACGTGGCTAGCCGTGACCCAATTCGTAGAGTTACACCGCATGGACACGGGCCGACACGACCCGACCGTGCTCACATCGAATGCCTACACTACCGGGACACGAGTGTGTTACTTGACCATGTGAGCCACACGGCCTACCCACACCGTGTGTGTTTCGATCTAGGAAAATTTTTAAAATTTCGCGAAAAATTCTCCGAAGTTTTCGATTTTGTCCCGACTTGTTTCTAACTCATAAATTGGGCCTCGAGGGTCCATTTAAGTGGACAATATGATTGAATATGTCCGATTTCTGATATGAATAGTAAATGACACGAATTAATTGTTTTGTTACTCAGAACTCCTGACATACTCAGAACCCTATTCCGATTTACTCGATATATGGGTTGTGGGTGTTTCATAGTCCCTATACCTTTTTAATAACTAGTTCGATAAATGTGCCTAACCAAAGGTATGTATAACATATATCAAATATTATATATGAAAATTTACGTATAATTTATATCACAATTTAAGAAAGACAAATATGAGTTTCAGATGAAATATACCAAAACAAATATTGTTTCTTTATTGATGCCGCTTATATTTACATTACAATAAGTAAATTAAAAATACATCATCTGGCCGTTACTGTCGAATGTGTGTCGCAAGGTAAATGCTGATGGCGAGGATTTCTCAAGCACAACCATCGGGCAAGTGCGCCTCCTTCAATCGGATCGTGACCATCGCCCTCACCTTTTCGCCTTCACCTTCACCCTCGTGCTCATCTTCATCTCCATTGTCATATGTATCTTCATTTTCATCTCCACCGCCGCCTTTGTCTTCATCTCCACCCTCGGCTTTGTCTTCGCCTCCATCACCTTCCTCCGTGCTTGAGTGTAAAGGCCATCCTAGCCTCCCATCATGTGTCCTCCTGATCGGCCGATGCAAGCGCATAAAACAATGATTTTATAAGATAATTTTTTAAAGCATGATTGTACTCGCAAGCATACAATGCATTGTAATATTTGTAGTGTTACAATGGAACACCGTAGTATTCCAAAGATCGAATCTAAAGGAGATGGCGATTGACTGATGACTAGCATACATGATAGAGTCTAAGTGTCTATCGATATGATTTTATAGTAATGACAAATCATAACAAGGAAATTTTGCAAGAAAATTAAATATGTTAATCTAGGGACTAAATTACAAAGAGTATAAACCAAGAAATTAACCAAATAAATGACTAACGGTGGTTGGTTGATATTGATGTGGTTCACCTATTCTCGAACAAGAGACTTAAATCACTTAAATTGCTAAGTGGCTCCATTTTATCTTTCGATATCAATTTTAACGACTTGGACGAATTAATTTCGATTTATCTCTTGATCTCACCCTGCTAACTGGGACTAATGAACAGGTGCGCAACAAGATTACCTTTCGGTCTCACTTGCCTAGATATTCCCTTTAGAGGCTTCACTTCTTAAGCTTTTAGATCTATTCAATTTAGTCCAATTTATTACGATTTAGTCCTTTGACCAAAAATCACCTTAACCCCATCTCCATCAACCAACCCCCTTTTAGGATTAGCTACTCATGCTTTAAAACAAAGAGGATGAAATATGAAAATGAAAAGAAAAACAATCATTAAAGTAAAGCTTGAGAAAAATATAAAATCATTCAACAAGAAAATCTAAAGAAACAAACATAAAAGGAACAAACTTTAACAAATTTAAAGTAGACAAAACTAAAATACATTAAACTAAAGCTAGAAATGTCTTACAACCAAGGTACAGGATTGAAAGTGCAAATAAATCGAAGCTACAAAGATAGCTAACTTAACTAACACTAAGAACATCAAGAACAAGAAGTAAATGCAGTAAAATAAACTCTAAACTAAGAAAGAAGAAGAGAAAATGAAAACCCAAGAAAAAAGTGCAAAAGCAAGAGAAAACTTAGAGAAAAATAAACTTAAAACTAAGCTAATATGTGTCTCTCTCTCCTCAACCAATTTTGGCTATTTAGGCTGACTTCTAATGAGTTTTTGTTGTAAAAATGCCCCTACACTGCCTTGGGTGATTGGTGGATCTGTGGACAAAGACTACCCTTTTGACCCATTCATGACATCGATTTCATGATTCTCAAAAGAGGATATCGCGATACCGAACATTTTGAGCCTTGGGGTCTTCTTTTGAAAGGTGGATATCACGATACCCAAAGTGGATATCACGACACCACTAAAAGGTGGCCTTCAATCTTCAATCATCGTTAGAGGTATCGCGATTCCAAGGTGTGGATATCGCGACACCCTCTAACCTTAGTGCCGCTTCTCGCCGCGTTTCAACCTCCAACACGTCCCTACACCACTCAATCACACGTTAGGCCTCTCAATGACACTATTGGCCAATTGTGTCACAAAATAAGCAAAACGATACATTTTCACTTATTAAATTAAAATCTAAAATTATGAAAAATTATGCAAAAGACGCTATTTTGCTTGAGAATAAACTCATTAAATACGCTGGAAAGCCTAATTTACCACATCAATTTGTAGTAGATCATTTCCACTCCACAAGAAGATGGTTGCGCCGATGACCCACCTCAATAAAATAATGATGCAATGGTGTTTGTGACACTATTGGCGAAAGTAACCATATGTTGTCGTAAAACTTGGATATACTTAGATCGACTCGCATCGACACTCAGCATCGGTGATGGTACATGTATCAATGATCCGATTTGGTATTTTCTTCGTGATCAATATCGCAGCATGGGGGCGTAGAATGCGGGACTGAGGAACCCCGAATATGTACTTGCGGGAGTGGTAGAAGCGTGGTGTCGAGTGGTGGTGCTCTAGTGGTGCATAGTGTGGTGTTTGTGAAAATAATAGGTTAGTGAGATGAACAAGAATAAATGGAGTGAATTGACAAGGATATGGCGATCGATCGATGGCATTTGTTGGGTTGGAGCCGATGATTTAACCCGCGGTTCTGATCGTGATTCGAACTTACGCCGTTAGGGCAATCGTCAGGGCCTCTTCTCGACAAAGTTGCCTACTCTCGCCTCCACCAACAACATATATGGCTTGCCGACGACTCGAGCTACCAGCAAAACTCCAAATAGGTCACGTGTCCGATGAGAAAGAGGGTTCGCGATGGGTAACAATTCCATCTTACGATCCCAAACATCGATGAACTCCTTATGATATTCTCACCAATCCTCGCTTGGCCTTCCTCCTCCAGATCCAACTTGCAAGGTTTCCATGTCTTCATGGCGTGGCAACGAAATTTGTTGCCTCTACCCAAACTATCAGATCACACGATTTGATTTGTGCATCTCCACCGCTTTCATAGACTATCAATGGCACCTTCACGGCCCATATACTCCGAATGGCCAAAAACTCTAGCAGACACATTCTATGATATCTGGATCGACGATGACATCCATTCAAATCGCATGCACAATTGTAAATTTTGTTATGTACAAAATTTTAAATTAAAAATCATTGTGTAATTATTATAGGTTTGAAAAAATCAAAGAATTAACCTCACTTCCGAGCATTGATTTAACACTAGTTGGATATCTTTGAGTTTCTTCTGAGTCCCACGTAACTCGCCCATGATTCCACCTATTCAAGCAATATGTTAATTCAAACATATAATAAATAAATAACATTTACTATACAAACTACATATTTATTATGAAATGATTTTTACCTTGTCACCAATGGGAACGATATGGGTTATTCACTCTTAGGACATAGAAATGGTAGTCACCATCGCACTCCATGATTGTAGTGGTAAGAGCAGTAACCACCAATTGACATTTTATCCTGCTCACACCCGACACAACTTCCATACAATGTGGCCAACATGACCGATCCTTAACCCAGCCGTTTGCTTTCTTTGAAGTCAACTAGGTGTAGTAGCCATCCTATGTGTACCAAATTTGAGATTTAACAGATGCCCCTCGATTAACCTCGCGAGGATGAATGCTCAAAGCGATATTCTTTGGACGACATCGTGCATCCTTAGGAAGATCTTTGAAATTGGTTTCTAACCACTTAATATGTATCCCACCATCGTAAACCTATTTGATACTTTCCACAAAAAATGCCTTGCAAAGGTCCTCTTTACCAGAAACGATCGTTGACCCCATGACGATCGGCCCATCCATCAGAACCGAGTTGTAAAGCTACGCCCCGAAAGTGTGATCAGTACACTCACCGCATGGAAGATGAAAATGTGTCGCTTTAGTACAACAAAAACCATGACAATTGCACCATTTCGATTGCCACTCATACCAATTAAGATATTTTGTTTCGATAGTAAATCTAACAATAAATTTTAGGCTCATTAATGTGTAAATTCGATCAATATCGATTATACCGATTGATTTTGTCCAGTACTAAGTCAAGATTAAAAAATTAAATTTAAAATATATTTTAATTATTAATTGTTTATTTGTAAAAATATATTTTAAATTTAAATTTTTATTATTTATTTTGAATTTGTTGAATTATGAATTGCTTTTTTAAAGATGAATTATGAATATGGATAGTATAGGATGATTTCGTTGTTTAATTTATGGAATGTTTTGTTGTTTGTTTCTTTTGAGTTTATTTAACGATGGTTGTATTTGTGAATATTTTATATAATGGAAGAGTATTTTTTGGTATTACACAGGGTGAGACTTAATTCATGTCACCAACTTTTTTAAGATTTTGCTTTGATATTTGAATCGAAGCTTTATTTTTTTATAAATATTTTATACTTGTAATTACTTTTTATATACATAAAACAATTTTTTTTTAAAATAACAATAAATCAGAAACAGTACACTAAAACATATGGAAATCCATACCTACCGGTGTTTTAGTGTTTGGCTATGGCTTTTCTCTATCCTAAACTATTACCTTTACTTTCAATTTGATCATCTCTGTCCTAAACTATTACCTTTAGTTTCAATTTTAGTTTAGTTTGTAGTTGATACTTGATAAGGTTAGAGAGAGCTTCACAAGAAAATTCATATGAAAGGCGAAAGATGGGCAAACTTGAAAATAAAATTCATATTTGGAGTTATTGATTTATTGCCGAAAGAGATGGTGGGGAAGTGTAAGATGAAAAATGCAAAAACAAATACTAAATCTGGAAACATGATGTTTATTTTCATAATCTGGAGATATAACTTTCCCAAATTACAAAAGCAGAACAGAATATTCTGCAACTACTTCCAATCCCATTCCCAAAAGCCAATTTCCCACCCTTTCTATGACAGAATCCAACATCTATCTTCTCTGCCAACTAAAAACAAAAACAAAAAACACAAAAGAATCATATTTTCCAACATGCCAAACATCCATTTAACTGCACAAAATAACCCTTTGTCAACCCTAGAACCAGGCATGAAACAGTGAAGAAAAACAATGTCACAAAGTCCCTAGCAGACCATTTCCTCACAGCCTTGGCTTCCACCCTCAAACTCTTAGCCCTCCTAAGAGCATCCACCTCTTTCAACAAATCAAACTCCACTCCTTTCTTCTTCAACCTCCACACACTTACTCCAGCAGCTTCCCATCCTCTTTTTCCTTTCCAGCAGCTTCTCCAAGTGCTCTTCCACATCGGTTTTATACCCAACAGCCCAAATGATCCCCATGGAGCATAGTAAAGAACACAGAGATGGGATCCAAGACCTGTGGCAGGCACCCACAGGAGAGTCCCTGGAAGAAGAGTTGAAGAGGAGGAGAAGAGAAATGGAGTGGAAGAGGAAGAAGAAGATGTAAAGCTGCGTGATTTCTTTACGGACGGAGTCGATTTGAGTCTCCTTAAAGGATATTCTGTTGAGAATCAGTTCTTCTTCTTTCAGCCACTGTTTCAAAAGCAACCTGTGGGTTGGTGTTTCCGCAATTTGGTGAAGTGGGTGCGGTGGTTTTGGCAGAATGATTGATGGGTTTGAGCTTTGATCCGCCATGGATCTGTACAAGAGAAAGATGGAGATTTCAAGTGAAAATGATGAAAATGTTGAAGAAAGAGAGTGATTTGAAGGGAGAAATAATGGATTTCGGAGTTCTTTTCTGGTTTTCCCCAACGGTCGAGAGAATTTTTTAATTTAAATGCTTGCAACGGTCGACTTGGGAATTTAAAATTTCTTAATTATTTTTCAGGAATATCTTTGGGCGGTGATTGGAACGTTCGGGAGCGTGTAACATTTTGATAACGTCTAGTTTTAACTCAAATTGAGGTAAATACAATTACAAAATTGTCCTATAAAAGTTACTATATCTCGAACTTGACACTGCACATAATAAAAGTTTTATGTGGCTATTTTACCAATTTAACCTAAAAAAAATTATTATTTATAAAAATAATCCAGGTTAAAAAATAATCACCAAAATAAACAGTAGATTGGAGTTCCATCACCAATGGCCGCACTTCTTGTATTTTGAACCCATGATTGCCTCGATAATTGTGTCAGGCTTTAAAAAATTAATTTTTTTGGTTTCGGCCTGTTAATGGCCGGAACTAGGGTTTTTTTTTAAATCGTATGAAACTGGTATACAGAAATTTTAAAAAAGAGAAAAACGAAAAAAAAAAATTTGGGTGTCCGGGCTCACACCGCCTAGCACCTTCCCCGGAAAATTTTTTTTTCGGCACGGCTCGTCAATGGTCTGCACTCCTTTCCCGAAAAATTTTTTTGGTGCCGGCTCACAATGGTCGACACCCCTTACCCAAAAAAATTTTTATTGGGCAATCGCTCACAATAGCCGCACTTTCCCTGCAATTTTTTATTTTTTAGGTGTCGGCTTGTCAATGGCCGGCACTCCTTTCCCGAAAACAAAAATTTTTTTTTTTGGTGTCGGCTCACAATAGCCGCACTCCTTTCCCGAATTTTTTTTTGTGTTGGCTCACAATGGCCGGCACTTTTGTACCGGAAAAAATAAAATCTTTTTTTTTTTTGGTTTTGCCTCACAATCGCCAAGCACTTTTCCCGAAAATATATATTTTTTCTGGTGTCGGGCTCACAATGGCCTGACACTCCTTTCCCCAAAACAAAATTTTTTTTTGCGTCGGCTCATAATGGCCGACACCCTTGTACCGAAAAAATAAATTTTTTTGTGCTGGCTCTGCACAATGGTTTAACTTCTTCCCAAAAAAATATTTTTTTGGGTGCTAGCCTCACAATGGCCGGCATCAAAGCTTATATATAGTTGGTGATTTTGGTGCTAATTGTGTAAATGGAAAGAAATTTTTTTTTAAGAGAGCCATCAAAATGAGAGTGTTTTATAGTATATCATCAAATGAGTTTTTTTGGAGTGGATTATATATAGAGTTTTTTGTAGTGTACAACCGAATTTCGGGGTTGAATTATATACTCGTTATATTTTAGCGGAGTTGAATTATATATTGTCATGTCCACCCTAAAGGTTATGCCATTAATGGTTGGATGATTATTTGCACCATAAATGGCTAATGGAGTTGTCTAACGCAGATGGACATTATCTATGGTGCAATACTATTTATTCCGCAATTAGGTTGTGGTTGGAATCGGTTGGTAGAGTCTTCATGAAAAGATATCTCATGGGACAATATAAGAAAAAAGGTCCGGAGCAGAAGACGATTAATTGTGAAGAAACTAGTACCGATGCAACGCAGACTGATTCAAGTAGAAGACGATTAATTGTGAAGAAAGTAGTATTGAAAATAATTGTATTATTTCTTAAGAATGTTTGTATTTTTTTATATCTCAGAAATTTAATATTATAGAATGATAGTATTTTATTTGTATGTAAATTTAAATTGTCGTGTAGTATTACTTATTTGAATGATTATTTTTTAAATATTACGGCGTAAATTATTAAAAAAATTGTAGAATAATCATATACATTATAATCGGGAGTTAAATTGTATTGCATGACCGGATGTGCCAAGGAAAATATCCTCGCAGGTGGGTGTATGTGCTTCGGGATGGAACTCCGTAATGAGGATGATCCGGATCGTGTCGTGTGTTGAGGCTCGTTGTCACCAAAAATTTCTTCAATGAAGGAAATTGATGCAGCGGAGTTGGATTCATGTTCTGTGTTGACGAGCCGGATTCTTCATATTGGGCATTGAGATCGGGGTTCGAGGCAGAATCAGACTCGATGTTCCCGAATGGCGGAACTCGGTTGCTGCGTGGTTGTGCGTTCCTTGGTTGCCATCGAGAAGATTCAGGTTGCGCGTCTCTTTGGATCAGCATGTACTGACCTTGGAATATAAACGGTTTCCCGTGTGCCATATACCATGCTGCGTATCAGGCGTGGGAGAGAACCATCCCTCTATGGCATACAAGGGGGGACGCCTCGAATGTCGCTGATTCCACAGAAAGATATACGGTTCATGTTTTTGTGCCCAATTTAAAGTGTCCCGACCCGAACCTTTTTTGTCCATTCCGTGGACTTCTTTGATGTCGACGGGAGGGTTTGGGATAGGTTGTGCACAACCGAACTGCCTCAAAACCCAACCTCTATCGTGCCATTCGACCATATGAAAATGAATTAACGGCACATTTGACACGAATATCTGCATGTCGCGATAACCTGTGATGGTATGAGCGACGCGATATTTTCCTCATTATATGACATCCATATGAACTACAAAATAAAGACTTGTTGCTATCTTTTGCTATCTTTACAAAATTTGTAAAACAATCTAAACATTTACTTTCCGCAACGGTTTGCTATCTTTGAACCGATTTTTCGCTTTAAACTGACAAATAAATCCACTTGTTGAATCTCATTCCTATTTTTTCCGACTTTGAAATACACACCTTCTTCATTGTATTTATCATTTCTCCATCGAAATGAACATAAACAAACAACATTTGAGAACTCATTTTAAAAAAATGCTTTCTTCAAACAAAAGAAAAAAATTAAACCAAACAAATTGTAAGATAAAATACCTATATATATAAGATAAATTTGGTGCCTGGCCATTGACAGCCAAAGCACCCAAAAAATTTTTTTTTCGGGAAGGTTGTGTCCGCCATTGACAGCCAAAGATCAAAATTTTTTTTTCGAAAGGTGCCGCCATTGACAGCCAAAGACCCAAAAAAATTTTTTTTTCGGGAAGGGAGCCAACCATTGACAGACCAAAGACCCAAATTTTTTTTTTCGGGAAGGTGCCGCCATTGACAAGCCGGGCACAAAAATTTTTTTGGGAAAGGGATGCCGCCATTGACAGCCAAAGACCCAAAAAAACAATTTTTGGGGAAGGGTGCTGCCAAGCACCCAAATTTTTTTCGCTTTTTCTTTTTAAAATTTCAGATACCGCTTTTATACGATTTTAAAAATACTCGTTCGTGCCATTGACAGTAGGAACCAAAAATCAATGTTTTAAAGCCCGACACAATTATCGTGCAATCATGGGTTCAAAATACATGGGGTGCCGCCATTGACAAAGCCGAACCCCAATCTTCGCTCATTTCAGTCATTTTGGTGATTGCTTTTTAACCCGAGTTATTTTTGTAAATAATAAATTTTTTTGGGTTAGATTGGTAAAATAGCCGTTTTATGTTATTCCATATTTATGGTTTTGCCATTTCGATTTTGAACTCCCTCATCTCCCGTCTCTCCTCTAATATCGTATAAATATATATATATATATATATTGTAAATAATTTTTTTCTTTAATAAATAATTAGTAATTAATACAAATCATTTAATAATTTTTTTATATCTTTAATTATTGATGTAGTTACTTATTTATGTTTTTATTTAAATAATTATTTTATTTCACAATAATACTACTTCAACCCATTTTAAATTACAAAATGATAATTATTAATTAATCATATAAAATATATTTTATTTGAAATAATAATTCTATAAACGATATATTAAGTACCTATAAAATTATCCAATAAATTTTAAATAAAAAAAGTAAAATAAATACTAAGAAAAATAAAAACCGCAAAAGGCAAAGATTTTTTGGCCTTGTATCATAGCTAAATCCAGTAATACAATTAAAAAGGATGAACAGGATGTAAAAAATAAAATATGAAAAATTCATACCAACCCAACATATAAATACATGAACATTTTAATATTATACTAAAATTTATGTAAAATTAAGTACTTAAAATTGATGTAAAATACCACATACTTTAAGAGGTAAAAAAAAAAAAAAAAAAAGCATTCCGATGGACAAATTACTTAAACTCGGTAAAGCATTCCGATTTCGACAAGTGAGGCGTGAGGAATCCTGAGTGCAACCGGAGAACGCCTGCTATTTCGTCTAAGAAACCCGTAGATTATGTTAATTGCAAATTTCTTCACCAAACAAGATGCGTCCTTGGCTTTGATACGAGTGCTTGCAATCATGTATGCCACCCCTGATTCCTTTGCTTCCATTAGTTCCTGCACTTCGTTGTTTGTTGAGCCATTTTCGATCCGTCTGCTTTTCTTCTTCCATTGCCTTCTCCAGCATTAATCTCATACCCCATTTTACAAACATCTTTGACGGAATAGGTGCTTGCCCTGCGGCTAAAAAGGTTTCACTAATGGACTGGTGTTTCAGAAACCTCCGAGACCTTTTCAATCAGTTGAGTTTCCAAGTCGTTGTTGTCACCAACATCCTTGTATGAGTATCCGAACCTATACATTGTGTTGTATTCAAGATAACATTAGCTTTGACAATTAGTAATATGTTAGAATTGTGGATTTGATTGTTAGTTACCTTAATATGCATTGGTAGAAACGGAATTCGGAGGACTGATCCAGGAAACATGAAAGCGCTTGTCACCTGGAACTTTGGGAATCATAACATGATTCAGGGTGACAAAGATGGGGATCTGATGGAATGCTGGAAAGCTTGCCACAAGATGTGCAAACATTGGTGGGATACTTGAGGCGACATTGGAGTAAATTAGGCCAATTCCTGGAACCCTGGTTATTCCGAGGCCTGGACCAAGAGCTATGAAACTATCCAATGACACCTTATTCTCAAACTCGAATGATTGCTTTTTCCAAGTCCCGTAGTGCCAGATTGACATCAGAGACAAAATTACTGCAGAGACAAGAAGGGGAAGCCATCCCCCTTTGCGTACTTTAGCAAGGCATGCCGAAAAATGAAGCAGTTCCACAGATCCAAAGGTTAGTACAAACAATAATGCAAGGAAAAGACTTCGATTCCAAACCGTAATGATGATAAAAAACATCAAGCAGGTTGTAACAAACATGACTGTGATCACAGCAAGGCCTGCAAACCCCCCCCAAAAAAAAAAAAGAAGCATATTGTTGGCTTAGAGCGCAAGCAAAGGGGGGATGCTGAGGAAGACAAGGCAAGTGAAGGCACAAACCATATGCATTGCCAATCGTGTTGGTATCTCTGAAGCCGATAAGAACAACAAGACATAGCAGCATCAGGATCCAGTTTATTTCTGGTATGGATATTTGTCCATGTATTTGCTTCGATGTGTGTATTATCTTCACACGTGGGAAGCAACTTAGGGCCCTGCATTGATTGATGACGGAGAATGTAGCTGAGATTATTGCTTGACTTCCGACTACCGTTGCAAGAGTGGCAATGATAAACACTGGCCAAAATACAGCGTCTAAAAAGAAAAGAAAGATATACAGTAGAAAAGAGAAAACATCAGATTATGCACAAACATGTGCCTTCTCTTGTTGTAACTCAGTTTTGGAATGAAGCAAGTGATTTATGTCCTTGCAAGATGAATCATTCCTCTGATGAAGATCCGGGATTATGTCGAAAATTAAGATGACTACAAGTTTCAAGCTTACCAGGAATGGCCTTGTAGAAACTGCTTTGAAGATTCATCCTGTGCTTGGAGAGATAAGCAGCTTCACCTATGTATGCTAGAACTAAACAAGGATAAACAACTGCTGTAAAGCCTATCTACCATTCAATCCGTACAAATTAGCGAAAAGGAAATCTGTTTCCGAAAAAGAACAGTTAAAGTAAAGCAGTTTGATGCAAAATCCCATTGTCTAACTTTCGAGTTTCATAAAAACATCATATATAGAAGGAAGAATCAAGAAGTACCCTGATAGAAAGCTTAGAGAAATGACCAAGATCAGCATACATAGCTTCTGCACCTGAAAGACCAACCATAGTACATGATCAGTCATACCAAAAAGAGAAGGTTCCTTTGGGAAACAATAAATTTTTTTGGATCTTTCCCTGAAACCGACCTGTAATGCAAAGGACGATGCCTCCAAGGGAACTCCATCCATCTTTTCCAGCTTTCTTGAAGAAGTTATAAATATAGTATGGTGATACAGCATGTAAAACACAAGGATTCCAATGGTATATGTTGTAAATGCCGACTCCGGTAATGCATATAAGCCAACATATCAATATTGGAGCAAAGAGAAACCCAACATTGTGTGTTCCATAGTGCTGAAGAGCAAAAAGTCCAACCAAGATAATGCAAGCAAAGAACAGAATACAATCTGGAAAGTATGTAACGTATCAGAGATTGAAGCTTTTCATAAATAACACAATACTCAGGAATCTAAATGTCAAAACACGAAAAAACTCGGATTTAACTTACTGTCATGTAAGTCTGTAACCTTAACCTGTAAACCAGAGACTGCGGAGAGGACTGTAAAAACAAAATCAAGGAAACTGACCAAAACAGCAACTACAAAAGGATGAGTTGAAAGAGCCAGATTGATTGAAATAAAGCTCATACCGGACATGGTCGGACTCAGGATTCCATCACCAATAACCATGCTTGTTCCAAGGAGAACAACAAGGAGTAGAACAACCTGAGAGCTATGATTCCTGTGTCCTCAACAGGTTCTTCAGCCTTTTCAATCGATTCGTGCTTGTCTGCTTCATTGGTAGCATTCAATATGCCCATCCTCGAGTGTCGACAAAGCAATGAATACAAGGCAAAGGTCCCACCTGCAAAAATCAACTCGATATGTTCATTAAATAGAAGCCATGAGAAGCTTAAAGCGTAGGTTAGGGATTGGCTAGTGTGGCACCTTCACCATTGTCATCAGCACCTAAAACAAAACTGCATACTTTAGAAGAGGGATGATTGTCAAAGTCCAGAAAATCAAAGAAAGTACCCCCAAAATCTCATGGTCTTCTCTATAGGGAACAAACTCCCAGAGAATATGCTTTTGTAGACATATATTGGGGATGTGCATAGATCTCCATAGACAACCCCAAAACTCTGGTATGCAAGACAGAGAGTAGTCCTGCATGATTTCTGGCAAAATGGATTAAGAAAGTAATTGTTAGGACATTATGAATCCGAATAATATTTCATCTCTATATATGATCACTTTATAAATTTAGATATGGTAGCATCATTAGTCAGTTTAATGGATTAATGAAGATTTAGGATCTTGAACCAGCAACATAACTTGTAATACAAGGCAAACTGGCAAAATCAATTAAACAAACAGAGAATAGAGTTTGTAGTAGGCAGAGAAGGAAATTAAACAAGCCATCAAACTTAATTCTTTCTTCACTTTCCTGGGAAACAAACAGAGAATAGAGTTTGTATAAAGGTTCTCTAATGAAGAAACAGTGGTAGATGATGTGAAGCAAAAAAACTTAGCAGGCGAGAAACCTGGGTTGTAGAACAAGTTTTAGATTCCATACTCATTAGAAAAAGTTGAAATAACTTGGATATGGAACTTTGTAAGAATTTCAACCACAACTTCAAGTCCTAATTTGACAGGTTATCTTAAAATTTGATTCCTTTTGGATGATAACATGCTCTGAATAAAGCCAGTAATGGAATATGATGAGAGAGAAATAGTATGCCAAATTTCAAGGACTAATATTTTATTCACCATCCCAATGACGTTTAAGATTTTCCAATTTCATTAAGTTTAATCAAAGAAAATAAATAAATAAAACATGATCCAGGCCAAACAAATCAAGACATAAATATATGGATTATCAAGTTTGTCCCTATATAATTAATATTAATGACTATTTAATGTTAAAACTTGTATTTGCTCTCTCTTCACACCTTTTCTTACAAGCCAGTTTTGGAGTTCTAAGCTCTTTATCCTTTAATCCTCATTAATTTTCAACTTTTGCTAAAAATTCCAATTTTTGTAATCATAAGCTACTTGTCATATAAACTATTTTGTTCTATTTTTAATGTTTAGTCCTTTTATATATAAATTAATTATAGGGCAGATCTTAAATTGAGTTTTTAAGTAGTTTTTAAATATGAAAATAGTTTTTTGTTGTAAATTTTTAAAGAATATTTAAAAATTAGATAAAACCCAATTATTAAATAAAAACATGTAATTATAAAAATGTTTATACATTTCTATATTGAATACTATTAATAAATTTTATTATTATTTTTTGGTATTAACAAATTTTATTATTAACATATATAATTATATTTGAAGTTATTTAATTTACACGTGAAGTGATAAAAGATTTATGCTCAAATTTTCATGTTTTATCAAAGAAAAAAGATGCTATATCTATGTGAAACTTAAAATTGTTTGTACATTGTCTTAGAGTTTTTGGTACACATAGTATAAGGTTTTTTATTGAGGCAAAGGCCTAAAAAGATAAAATAATTATATATCAACTAATAGAAACATACAATACTAATAGGTGGATAATATTCGGATAATCCAAAGCAAACAAGATATAATGTTCTAATCTATAGACCAATGTGCCAAGTAATGCGCAACACCATTGGCCAATTAATTAGCATAGTGAAAAAAGAAAAGCGTAAACCACTCAAACAAATGCGAGCCTCCTCAATAATTCGGCCATAAACAAACAAGTTCATGCTATCACTATTGAATTTATTAATAAGAGCTAACAGTCCAACTAAACAATGATATAGCGGAATTCAAATCTCAAGCCATCATGATAGCTTGAACAACGGCAAAAGCCTTGACGTAGCATCAAAGACTCCCTAATTCGGGCTAGACGTTATAGCTGAATTCTGAAGGTTACATTAGTCACCGAAATGGCCTAGTAAAATTATCGAAGTTTTTAAAACAATATTTTTAAAACATTTGCTAACCTTAGAAGAAAAAAATAGCGTGTTATCTCTTTTTGACTAAAAGATACAATTTTCCAAAGTAAAAACCAGTACAGCTCCATTAAATCCCAATACATCTTATTCCCTCTAGGATGCATAAGATAAGGGCTACTATGCGATTCCCGAAGAATAGGTTGTCTTAGACCCTTATCATTCATCATACAATACCTCCTCTAAAACACGTAATACCATCAACATTGAACCCAAAATCCTTAGTCTTACCATCCTCAACCTCGTTTAATCCAGTGACAATAAGGACACATCTAACGATCGCTTATCTTTAATCTCATTGACAAAAGGTGGGCTTTACTTGCAACTCTATCGCAAGCCTTCATCATCCACCAGCCTCAATGTAGCAAACATCGCTCTTAGGTCAGTCATCTACCTCCTACTTAGAGCATCTGCCACTACATTAGATTTTCCAGAGTGTTATTCGATCACACAACCATAGTCCTTCAATAATTAAATCCATCTCAGTTGTATCAAGTTCAACTCTTTTTGGGTGAGAAGATACTTGAGACTCTTGTGATCCGTGTAGATGTAACACTTCTCACCATACGATAGTTCCACCCGCATTTTCAATGCAAACACAACTACCGTCAACTCTAAATCATGAGTCTGATAATTGCACTCATGCGCTTCAATCGCCTCGATGCATAGGCAACTACTTTTCCATCTTGCATCAACATACATCTAAGTTCAGTGTAAGATGCATCACTATACACACCATACTCCTTTCCTATTCAAAGCTAAATCAACATCTGAGCTTGAGTCAACACAGACTTTAGCTTCTCAAAGCTAGCTTGTGTAAGGTCATTCGCCTATTTAAAAGGAGCATTTTTCCTTAATGTACTTAGTTAAAGAAGCAACAATCAAAGAAAACTCTTTAACAAATCTCCAATAATACCCGACTAAACCAAGGAAACTTTGGATTTGTAAACATTTTTAGGTTGTTTTCATTCCATAATTGCTCTATATTTTTGGATGCACTTTCGGATACCTTCAAAAATACCACATGACCCGTAAACATTACTTTTTAAACCAAAACTCATACTTACTTAGTTTCGCATAGAACTTCTTTTCTTGGAGAATCATGAAAATCACCCTAAGATGTTCATCATGTTCGATTCTCAGCTTTGAGTAAACCAAGATGTCATTGATAAACACAACGACGAACCGATCCAAGAATAGCTAGAAGACCATATTCATCAAATCCATGAATGCGACATGTGTATTGGTTAATCCGGAAGGCATCATAAAGATCTCATAATGACCATACCGAGTCCTCGAATGCAATCTAGGTACATCCGATTCATTCACCCTTAATTGATAGTACCTTGACACTCAAATCAATTTTTGAGAACATAGTTGCACTCTCTAAATTGGTCGAACAAATCGTCGAACTCGGGAAGAGAATACTTATTCTTAATAGTCAACTTATTCAATCATTGATAATCAATTCACAACCTTAAAGAACCATCCTTCTTTTTGACAAACAAAACCGAGAGCTCCTCAAGGCAAAACACTAGGTCTTATAAAACCACGATCCAAAAGCTCCTGGTTGGACTTTCAATTCTTTAAGCTCATTAGGTTCCATTGTGTAAGGAGCAATAGACACTAGAACAACTCCAGTAATAACTTAATTCTCGAATTCAACCTCACTATTTGGAGGTAACCCTAGTAGTTGCTCTCTGAAAAACATCTAGAAACTCTTTAACTGCTTGGATACTATCCATAGTTGAATTACTTGCACTCATATCCAAATGTGATAAGCTAGATAAGGCTCACACCCTTTTTGAACCAATTTTTTACTACTATTGTAGATATCACATTAGAAAAGTTCCAAACTGTGAGGACCAGTAACCTCTTTAATCAGACCTTATTTTTCTCCTATTTTCGCTCCAAACGCTTTAATTTCCTCCACAATCTTAGTTTTCTACTAGAGTCTCAAATACCTTTCTTGATGTGGAGCAACTTGAATCTTGAGGTCATAATGCACCCATCCTCAAACTCACACATTTATCCCGCTCAAAGAGCAACCATACCCTAAGCATAGCTACCGAGACTCAAAAATTGGTCTCATATTCAGCCACAGTGTATCCTCCTATTTTAACTCAATTAAATCGAGTCCAGAGGGCCTCCTCATACCCTGTGCCCACATACTTTTCCCGAAGGCCTCTCGAAAATATTCTCGTGTCAATTGTTCACTGTTACCCCTCTCACAATAGCTCTTTTGGTGCCATGTGATAGACGCAATGATAGACATTGCAGTGCAATGCACTGTGATAGAGCTTAATACCAAACTCAACTTTAAGTTCCTGGTAAACTGCACAACTCTTTAGGAAACACGTCTGAAAATCCTTAATAGTGCAAATATCCTAAACTCTCAACTCCTTACAAACCAAATTCATCACATAAGCTAGGTAAGCTTCACAACCTTTTCCCATCAACTTCGCACTTTATAGTGAAACCACATTAGACATAAATCCTTGTGATTTCACCAAAGAACAACAATTTCCAACCCATCACTATTCCTCAAAGTAATTCTCTTTGTCCCAAATTCTAGCTTAGCCTTATGTTCAGTCAATTAATACATACCAAGAATAACATCAAAACCATAAAACGGTAATTCCATAAGATGAACAGAGAAAATGTGCCCTTGTATCATAAGGGGACATCTACGATAAACTTTATTCACTACCACACTATCGCCAAAAGAACTAATAATAGTCATACCCAAAACAATAGTCTCTACCGGAATCCCTAACTTACAAGCCAATTCACTCAAAACATACGAATACATTCACATTCACATTAACACGTCTGGAAGGCATATCGAATCTAATCTAATCTAATACATACAAACAAAAAAACAGAGGTGTGAGTGGTTGGGGAATGATCCAAGCTACATTCCTGCAAACAAACTTTGGAATTAAAGGTAATGTGTTCCCGTTCCTACCCCACTTGCAATCAAGTTAGAAATATTTCAAAAAATTTGGGTAATCAAAGTAACTTAAACACTTGGGTTTCTAGATCCGAGTGTTAGTGAACTTAAGCTTCGATACCACCCAATGTAACACCCTATACCTGGCCCGACGTTGAGCCGAAATATTAGGATGCCACACCACCGTCTCACAACATACATAGTACAAACGAGCTTATTCTTAAAGAAACGTCTTTCATTTTAATATTTACACGAGTTTTAAGTCAAACATGCTCTTAATTATCATTAAGACTTACTGCACACACTTTAATTGATCACATAAATATAGTTAAACATGCATAGGGTTCATTTCGCAAAATTTCAAACCTGACTACGTAAGTATCGATACTGAAACAAAAGTATCAATATTTCCTTTAAATGGTTCGATATCGATTGGAAAATCGGTACCAAAACAAGATTATGTTTCTCGTCTAATAATCAAATCCCAGAAAATACCGATACATTTATTAAAGTATCGATTATTTTACCTCGAGTATCGATACTCGTGATAAGGTATCGATACCAAATTACAATATTGACTTCCTGCACAACGAAATATCACAAAGGTATAGTTTTAAAACCCGAATATCGATACCTCTCCGCTCCGCACACCAAAAATACAATATAATAAGACAAATAATCCATCCCAATCATAAATCGCTCAACATGTAACTAGTACCTCGTCAAATAAACATCAAAATAACCATAATAACAAATTGAATCATCGAAAACATGTCTGTGGTAACCAAGCGATATAACAAGAACAAAGATCCATAAATCCTAAAATTAATAAGTTATGCAAATAACCAAAATGTCATGACAACATTTATGGAATAGTTCTACCACATTGCCTTTACTTTCCCAAAACAAAAACGAATTAATAAACACCTACGAATTAATGTAAAAGACTTGCTTAGATCACCCTTGGAACCACACCGCTCAAACCTAACGCTACTAATTTGTAATGAATTAAAAGGAGTGGGTGAGCTTTGCAAGCTCAATGAATGCCTAGAACAACTACCATGCAAACAAGTCATCATGTATTATTGAAATATCCATTTAGCATAATTACAATGTCTTATCTTTAATATCATATTATAGTTATTCATGCATTATTCATTAATTCATCTACATAGTAATCACATTCATTTTTCAACATATAACACATTTCATATGATCATATTTAAATATAGTTTGGCACTTGAGCTATGAAACGTAAAAGTAAGCTCTATCACCACTCATCTGGATACACGGATCTCCAACACGAAGAAATGACTCATAGAGTCGAACATATCCCAAAAAGTGAAGTATATAGCTAACACTCTCCATCACTCCAAACATGTCTCGTTAAATGGATCTTAGCTCACATACCCTTATCTTTCCAACATGTCCCAAGGTCTCAACGCCCAAATCACATAACACATATAGGTGAGTACTCACAATCCTATGGCATGCCAACTATATCTAACGGTCTCAAAGATCACAAGGACAAAATATTCATTATTAACACACACATTTACTTACCGCTTCATTGTAAATATCACATTATAAACACAACATAATCTCTGTCATTTAGCATGTATAACATGTCTACATTTTCACTTTAACAACGGTAATTATGAACATATAACACATGCTTTAGCATCTCGTCTCGCCTTCAAATTTTCACAATCACACAAGCACATATTTCACAAATTAAATCAAGAGTACAAGAAAGCTTACACTTGGTATTTAGATTAGGGGATTAGGCTACTTCTAAATTCCCAATTAATGTAATGAATCGTGTCCACAAGTAGCTATTCTAAACACTCACCAAATACACTTTCGTCGAATGCCGAAAGCTCAAACTAGCCTTTCCTTAGCTCGTAGAAGATCCTAATGAATCAAATATTCAACACAACAAATTACACAACAATACATTCAAAAATTAGCTAAGGACTCAACTCAAGCAATCAAAATACAAGCCTAAGCTAAGTTCTTATGTTACTGAAACCTTCGACATAACAAACTTGATATTTAAATATCTTGGTCTATACTCAATCATTTTGCCTAAAATCTGCTTCCATTCATCTTTTATTCACCTATGATTGATTCTCAACCTTTAAACTACGCAAAAGTACTCAATTCATAGTATCGAATTTTTTGACATGTTTATGGAAATTTTCATGAAATTCATTTAAAACCCAAGAAATACATAACTAATCTTTAAAGTAAGTTTAGAAACCTTCTAATTTAATCAATTCTAATTGAAAATACTTTGAAACCACGTTTACTCAAAATCCAAAAATCCACCATTAACTAACCCAAATTTCACTTTTTATTTTAAACATATGATTCAATGGCTAAAAATTCAGTTTAAAAGATCGAATAACATTAAAAACTAATAGAAAGACGAATAGTTACCTTCGATGGAAGAAAATAAAGCTTTTATCAAAAATCTAAAAAAATCACAAACTTGAAAATGGAGAAAATTATGGTGTTTTGGGTGTTTTTCTTGATATTTTATGGAGGTTTAAGGCTTGATGTTGATAGAAACTAAAAGATTAGAATTTGGAAATCAAAATTCTATTGGAAGAGGCTTGGGAGAGCAAGGGACAACAAAGCAATGTTTTGGGAAAACTATCGTGACTTGTTGTAGATGGGGAAGATATTAGGTTGATTTTCAAATTCGGTAAAACTACTTCATAAACACACATATTTTTTTTACCCTTTTACAAATCAACCCTTATTTCAAAGTTAAAAGCATTTTTAGTATTATTTTTAGAAAATGGTTTAATTATCAAAATGCCATAGACAAAAATATTTCCGAATACCATGCTAACGAAATTTCCAAGCTCACTAGAGCTAAAATCCCTAAAACTCCTAGGCCCAATTTTGGGGTGTTACATCACCCATATTAGATCTGAGCCTCTTAGTAACAAATCCACTATTCCCAAATCCAATTTGGGTTCCAAAGAACCCTTTGAAGAATCTTAAGCTTCCTTGGGATACTGTGATCATCACCATTATCATAACCTCCGCCACCAATGGCAGATGAATCCTCTACATAATTCACCTCAGGAACTGGGGTTTCATCTTGAGTGGTAGGAAATTCAACATGAGCGACTCTACGTGGCCTACCTCTACCATATCTGCCTCGGGTGCTCATAATGAATTCTTGGAAGTTTAAAGTTTAGAGTATATCTACAGTTCAGGTGTACGATACTAGTTAAAAGTCTTTTTGTCTAAAGTTTATCTACAGTATTAGTTACAGTCTATGATTTATCTTATAGTTTCATAAATAACAGTAACAAATTTAGGAACGACATTGGAGTCTCGGATTCAATTTTTTTCAATAAAATCATTTTTCAAAAGTTTGTGGCATGTTTTTTCCACAAAATACCCTTTTAAGACATATATACGCACTCATTAAAAATCCACAAGATTTAGTTTTAAACTTGGGCTTTGATACCACCAAATGTAACCTTCCTAACCCAAGCAAACGTTATGGCTAGATTTTGAAGGCTACATTAGCCACCAAAATGGCCTAGTAAAATTGTCGAGTTTTTAAAATGTCTTTTTAAAACATTTGCTAACCTTAGAAGAAAAACTTAGTGTGTTCTATTTTTTCACTAAAAGATACAAATTTCCAAAGTAAAAACCAATTGATTTTAATGTTTATTTCACAAAAGTTGTTTTCCAATTTTTATTTACTACTCAAAAACTCATTTATAATATTACAGAGGAAAAAGTGATAATCGACACAGTTTTGATTAAAAACCAGATTTCATGATTATAATTTTAATTTCCAAGTTTCAAAAGTCTAAACAACTATAATGCCATGCATGCCAAATTAACCCAAAGTTTAAGTCCCATGACACATTTAATATAAAACAATACAGCCTCCCATTTAATGTAAATTATAAATATCATAACTAAAATACTTTTGTTGAAAAAATTATTTGAGACAAGCCCTCCGAATGTCGAGTCCGCACTCTAACCATTTGGGTTATCTCAAAAATGAAATTAATGGAGGTGAGCTTAAGAAGCTCAATGTGAGTCTAAATCGTAACATCCCCAAACCCGCCCATTCACTACGAATTTAACTGGATATGTCATCTGGAAAGACGGTTGGAAATCTTTGACTTTAGAATTAAACTTGAAAATTTTATTATCTCTCGAAATCGTGTCCATTTAAAATTTAATAAATAATATAAGCTTGTTGAAAACTTCCGAATTAAAACATTATTATAAGTTGCTATAATATGAATCTTTTAAGTAAAATATTACTAAGTGTAGTGTAAACTTCAACATTAATAAATAGAGTACTTTAAATCAAAGAGGCCCTTATTACATCAAATAAAATCCCAAAATACCGATAATATAAAATGCTTAAATAAAGTAAAACATCTTCTCGTATGAAAATCTCCTTCTCGCATGGGCCACCTTGTATCCACTCCAACCCGTCCACTAGTCACGACTCACCGCGATGATTAAAAAGTTGGGTGAGTCATACATGCTCGATGCAAATAAGATAACCACTGAAATCCACCCACATGCTTAGCCACATAATATCCCAATTATCAAAGGCAACAAGTATATATATATTCATTTAAACATTTACTACAATGCTGGGCTTGGCCCACATTCAAATCATACTTTCAAATACTGGGCTAGCCCATTTCTCAATAAACCACATATCAACTGGGCTTGGCCCATTTCCATATTATCACAAAAATAATGCAACATGATTCCCAACCCATCCTAGGGTCCATCCGCTACACACCCCTTATCCAAATTACCACACACCAGGGGACTATCGAGTCACCCTCTCCTTTTCCTCCAAAAAGGCAACCAATGCCATCCACGACGTAGCGTATAGCTAACATCAAACCACGATGGAGCACACAAAGAATCCATCAAGCCACGATATGGCATAAAGCCCATATCAACCAAGGTAACCACGCGAACTAAATCGCAAAGATCCACAACGCCGACCTCGATCAATACGCAATCCACGATGTAGCACAAAGTCGACATCAACCACGCACTCAAGTACACCCGCATCTTCTTTTCATAACCCACCCATGCACATGTAACATAATATAATCGTAGATGATGCATGTGCATGCTATTCACAATCATAGGCATACTCACATATTGAAAATCAATTATCACATATTAGTCGATTTGCTACTAACTGGTCATCATCATACCCCCTTCAAGGGTATCATTCTCACATATACCGCACTTGTTAGCAACATATAAAAAGTGCAAATATCACGCAAATCCCGGAAACAATGGCTAACTACACACCTTATTACTAGGAGTTCTAGACTCTCGATCCTCGATGCTATCGCTCTAGCTTAAACTACGGCTATTTGCTTAACGCTTTTGTTGCACGCCCACACCCTGTGGCCAATCTCGCATATGCAGTAAACGGATCTCTTCTTGAACTTTGGGATGGGGACTTTCCTTGCCCACCTTGACTCGGTACTCGAATCCACGCCCATCGTAATCACTTAATTAGAACCCTTTGGTTAAACGTCATAATACAAAATCTCAAGCTTAACAACTACAATTTAACTTACTTACTGAAACGATCTAAAATCTCAAAGGCTCCTCCGCATTTTTGTCGATTTGCCCCTTAGATGATCGAATCCAAGAGACTTCCTCAATGCTTCCTTCTTTCTGGCTACACACAAGAGATTATACTTAATGGCACTATGACATTCGGCCATGCCAAAACTAAGGCCAACCATTCGGTTTTGGCCACTACAACAAGGAATTCATAAATCGATTACTAAGGGCGTAACATACTTACCACTCTTGCTTAAGGTTCTACCAACCACACTAGGACACCAAGGAGATCAAGACCACTCTACTATTCGGCCAAGATGACACTAAATAGGGAAGGGAATTTCGGCACACCAAGAGGGAGAGGCAAAAGACTTGATGAAGAATTAGCACTCTACCCTCCCCTATTTATAGCATTCTACCAACCCCTTGAAGACTCCAAGATTTGGCCAACACTTCCTAGCCACTAATTCAATTCCATTTGAATTAGTTCACTTCAAAACAAGTTGAATTACTCCACTATTATCCCACTTATCACTTAAAAAAAAAAACAAATAAATAATAATTATCCTCACTTAATCTAATTAATAATAGATAAATAAAAATAAATAAATAAATAAAATAAAATAAAATAATAATAATAATTATCCTACAATTATCCTACCACTTATCTAAAAAAACAAAAGAATAATCTAATACTTATCTCCTTCAAATTAATTTAAACAAAATTAATCCTAATCTTATCCCATTTGAAGCCCCCATGTGCCGCCCAATACCCCAATCGGCAAAGAAAAGAGAAACCATTCCACCTACAAATTTCAGATTCGAACATAGGACCTGGGGGAACCCAAATGCCAAGTAGCGCCTGACCACTTGGGCCACCTTGATTTTATGCTAAAAACCTCAACGCTTTATTTATAAACCCTTCTTAACTCAAGCCCATTACCACCAACAAAAATAAAACGCCAATCGCAGCCTCCAGTGCTCGAACTCGCGCTTCTGCGCCTCCAGCGCCTAAGTGCCGCACGAGCACCACTCCACCAGCCCATCTTTCTTGTCCGAATTCCTCACCATATACCTTTAAGGCCTTACAAAGCCCAACGCCCAAAACAAAATAAAACGCCAAATGCTTCTCCGGCCTCAACCCGCGACCGCACCTAGCGCCTTTTCAAGTAGCGCCTGTGCCACTTTACTGACCATTTTTCTTGTCCACTAACGCCCACAAAATTGTTTTAAGCCCTACTTCCTTAGTCCCTTCCTTTAACGCTAAAAAAATAAAAGCCCAACTGCTTCCCATGTTATTCAACCCCTTCCCCTTGGCACTCCCTTTGCATTTAGCGCCCAAGCCACATTGCCAATTCCTTTCTTGTGCCTTAAACGCCCAATTAATTCTTTTTAAGGCCTCCCAAAGCCAAGCTCCCTTTATTACTTAAAAATTCCAAAAATTTTCTAAGGCATTCTTTGCCTTCTAGGGTTCTCCAAACCCCAAAAATTCCTCCAACATGACCATAAGCCTACTAAGCTGCCGAGCTATGCTCCAAGCGCATAACCCTAAAACCGGTGTTACATAAACACAAGAAAATTAGTGCAAAACAAAGAGACATGACATACAAAATAACAATTCTCAAAACAATCACAATCATATAGCAAAGCAGTAGTTTGATATTTGTTTGTGCATGCTTATCAATGTCAATGCAATTCATGTTTAATAGAAAAAGTTCCAACCCAATCTTTGCTACACACCATAGTAAGAGTTCCCCAGAATTTATCCATCCTTACACAATGCATTGTGGATAAACCACCAGTAATTGCAAATAGTTTGGTAGTAAAATAGTGGATAAATGGAACGACGAAAATGTGCAAGTGTACACTGTCGAAACCATTTTTTTTTCGGTTTGAAAAAACAGGGATCGATTGAAAAATCAAAAATGGAGTTGCCACCAATCCTTTTTGTTTAGGTGTGATCGGATCACCTATAAAAACATTTTACTGTATTTAAAAGAAATTAATTCTGGTCTACGAATTCCAAGAAAAACGGGTTCGGGAGTCGGTTACGTGCGAGGAAGGATTAGCACCCCCGCAATGCCCAAAATTGGTACCAAATTGATTAATCAATTTCCTTGTGTCGAAAATTTAAAAAGATTTTAAATTTATGATCTTTTTTGACCCGTTTAAAGATACTCGGGTTTGAATATTAAGATTCTCTTGTTCTGAAGGAATAAAATATCACATCCAGCACGTTAGGATACGACAATTTAAGTCCTCGAATTAAAGATCATCCCAAAATTCTCAAAACTCATGCATTGAAATTTTGAAAGGGTATTTGGTTATTTGGACAAACGAAAAACCAAACCCAAAGACGTTAGGGTACGATTTCTGATTTCCAAACACGAAATATTGCCTTGTCTTTAAAAAGGAAAACGCGGAAAAAATTACGAAAGGGTATTTAGTTATTTGGTCAAATGGAAAATTGAAACCCAGCACGTTAGGGCACGATTTCTCAAATTTCCAATCACTAAATATTGCCTTGTTTTGAGGAATTTTTAAATGGGCTATTTTAAAATAAAAAGAATTGATGATTTAATTAAAAGATAATTGATTGAACTAAAACATTTAAATGGCCATTCATAGTAAAAAAATTACAACATGCATAAGAATAATGACATATTATCGTACCAAAACACATTATAAAAGTATTAACTAAACATGGTGTTGGGAAGCATAAATAATTGAATATGATACAAATGAACAATATGAAAGCAATGAATTCAAATTATGACATATAAGACAAATAATCATTCAACCTACATTATTCCAATGTTCACACTAACAACTTTTTTTAAAATGGATTAAACAATATATATAACCAACAAAGAGAAAATAAACATAAATCAAATTAAAAATAAATAGAATATAAGCAATTTAAAAATAATAATGAATAAATTTAAAATAAATAATGTGAAAGGTAGTTTTAAGAATCAATAATATACAATAATTTAAAACAAATGATATATAAAACATTTAAATATACATATAATAGTGTAAAATAATATTGAAACATTTTAAAATAAATAGATAGAATCTAAAGTAAGGTGTATAAAATAATTTAATATAAAAATATAAAAAGTTTAAAACAATATATAAAAGAGAAAATTAAAATACATAACAATCTTAGAAGGATAATATATGTAAAAAGAAAATCTGAAATAAACTATATAATATATGAAAAAATCTAAAATAAATAATATATATAAAAGTTTAGGATAAGTAATGTGTATAAAATTATTTTAAATAAATAGTAAAACAAATTTTAAGGAACATTACATTAAAACAAGTTAAAATAAATAATTTATAAAAATAATTTAAAATAGATAGTATACAATTTTTTTAAATATCATATAATAAAACTGCTTAAAACTAAATAAATAAATGAATTAAGTAAACTAGGGACTAAATTGAAAATCAAAACAATGTTTTAAGGATAATCAGAAATAAATAAATTATTAAAGCCGAATTAGGGACTAAAACATAATGCGCGGAAAACAAAGAGGACCGAATGGGCAAATATCCTCAGCCTCTATGCGCAAGCGCTTAATGTAGGACTAAAATGCAATAGAAAAAGAATTGTAGGGGCAAATTTGGAAGAAAAGGAAATTTGAGATAGGGACCAGATTGAAACACGCATCAAGAGCGGAAGGACTGAGGCGCAAATAGACCCTCACCCAAAACACGCATGATCCTTGGCGGTATGGGTCGGGTCGCGGGCGGATGTGAGCAAAACGGCGCCGTTTTGAGGCCACTTCAACAGCCCTAAACGACGTCGTTTCAAAGGTTTATAAAAGGGAAATTTTTTTGAAATGTTTCATTTTTTTTCCGTATCCTCTAAAAAAAACAAACAGAAAAGGGAAGAAAAAGGGGGGGAGTATGCTCTGCTAGGTTTTCTTCACCCCTCCGCCGCTCTGCCGCAGCGGTCGAAGGCCGGCGCCGAGCGAGCCATGCTTTTCTGGCCCTCGTTTTAAGGCGCATGTGAGGGCCAAACCCTCCTAGCCCCGAGAGCCGAAAGAGAAAAGGCCCCTCGACCCTTTTCGGGTCTGACCTCGCGACGGAGATGGGGTCTCCAGCGACGCGTCCACGGGATGCTCCCAGGTAAGTCTCTTTTCTTTTTTCGTTTTAAGCCCCAAAAAAGAAAATCAAAACGAAATCAAAACAAAAAGCAAGAATCCAGATAAAAAATAATCACCTTTCACTCTTTCTTTTTTGTATTTCTTTGTATTCTGTGTGCGTAAAAAAGGATTATAAGAGTTTGATGGCTTTTTTATAGCCATCGAAATAATTTTTTTTGTATATTTTGTTGTTTCTCTGCTATTTGTGGCCTTGTTTGCAGGTACAGAAGGCGCGGACGTGGCGTATGGAGGTGCGTGGGGCGTGCGGAGGCACGAGCAGTGGTGTGCGTGGAGGCACGCGCGGAAGGCCGCCGCGTGTGAAAATTCCGAAGCTCCCTAGGGTTTTCTTCATTGCTGAAATTATTGGGCTATTCGGGCGTGTGTAATTGGATTGGGCTTATTTAGTTGGGCTGATGTAGTTTAATGGACTGTGATAAACTTTGAATTTTTGGTGTTTTATTTTATTTTGTTTATTTTGTGTTTAAGGCCCGGGCAAGAATTGGGCTCTACATACACAATCGCAACAAGTAATAAAGTGACAAGTAAATGTCAAGTTATCGTACCCACAGGGACTGTGAAAAGAATTATTTATGAATGCTATTTAAAACACTTTGCTGAAGAAAAATATTTTGTTTGAAGAGGGTGATTAAAAACTAAGATTTTAAACTAAGTAAACTAAATAAATAAATCTCAAATGCACGATTTCAAAATACGACTTTAATCAAGATGACATAATTGTGTTAGATTAATTACATTTCTTAACTTAGAATTATTAAACTCATGTTTATATTGTTACTTAATAAATTCACTGCAACTCGGTAATTTGCTAACTTATGAACATACTCACCTACCAAAATCCATTCATCTCTTGACTATATCCCTATGTCAAGTCAACCGATTAAACAAATCTTAATAGGCAAATATGTTATTGCACATACATACTTATTAAATCGAAATAATCTCTTGTACATATCCCTATGTCAATTCAAATGATTAATTAAATCTAATAAGCACATAAAAGACTACGTGAGGTAACAAAGTATCCCTACCTTGAAACAGTTTAATCACAATAATCTTGCAAGTTATGCAAGGCAAATGTATCGTCAGATACCGTTGCTAATTTAACCCTCAGCTACCTTAGATGATTAAACATGCACTAATTAAGTACTGTGTCCATTAATTACAATTTCAATCCGATTAAATAATTAATTCATTAGCTACCTCACAATTGTAATGCAAGAATAACTTAGTCATGATTTTACTTAATCAAGCATCTTATCGAGGCCTATAACAACATAAACACAATTTTAACAATTTTAGCAAACGAAATGCAATCAACCTAACACGAATTAAATTCAAGCTAAATTAATTAAATTAACCATTCCAACAACATAAATATTCATAGGTATGTTCATCATAACAACAACAAAAATTAAAGAGATAGGGAACAAGAATCAAATCCGGTGTTTTTCCGTGGCTTGACTAGTTTGCTCCGTTCTTCCTTCTCCGTTGTCCTCGTCAACCAAGGCTGTTATGAACACTTAATTGCTGCTCCAAATGGTTGATGAATGCCCCTTTCCAGGAGGAGAAATCGGCAAGAGAGCAAGGGAATTTGGAAAGGAAAAGAAGAGAGAAAGTGGAGAGAAGAGAGAAAGATGTGAATGCTTGAGATGTGTTGAAATGAGCAGCCAAGGGGGTTTTATAGGGTGAGAGGGCTGATAAAAATAGCCAAAATCAACAGCCAAAGAGTCCTCCCATCGCCGGCCACACATGTGGCAAGTTTGAAGCTTTCAAACTTGCTATATTAAGGCTGGGCAAATCTAGTAAGACACTAAAAGAGGAGGGGTTTGTTTGCATTTTGACGAAGTCTTCAAGGGCATTTTGCAAGCCAATTAATCAGCCAAGCAAGCTGATTGGGTCAGCATGCTGGATGGTTTTGGGCTGCCCATAGCTTGGTTGGTTCGGTTCTCTCGATTCAGCTCAACTGGGCCACTTTTCATAATTAATTAATAATAATTTATTTAACCCAAATTAAATTGGATTAAAATTAAAATTAATTATATTATGATTTAATACACATAATTTGGACCGTCTCTAGCTGATAAATTCATTCGTCTCGATGCTTCAAAAATAGCTTCTCGGTTTTGCGCTTCTAGCAGTGTCTACCGAGCCAATTTTTACCCTTTGTGCAAATCTGTCGAAAATGATCGAAATTAATCAAAATTTATTATAAAATTAATTAAAATTCATTATGTTAATAATTTAATTACAAAATAATTGTTTTATAATATTTATATATTTTTTATAATAATTTTACCGAAACTGCATAAATTTGAGTTAAAAGGGCATGAAAAAGTGTGTATATTTTCGTGTTTCCAATAAACCACAATAAATTTCATATATAAAGATTGCAGATAAATCATCAAGAATTTGTAGGAAACCACCAAAGTGTTTGTATATTTAGAATCATGTAGTACTTCATCCTTTCATTTTTTTCCAACCCCATGCTATGCAACATGGCATACTAGTAACTGTACAATATAGAAACAAGAGCCATGCTTATCATGCAATCAGACAACAAAGAGCAGTAGGCATGTTGAACATGCAATCAACCATACACAAACAATGGCAACGATAGAATAGATCATCATGTATATGGTGACAAAGAGGCATGTATCAATCATATATCATACATATAACAAAAGAGCAATTCAATCATTCAGATCACAGATTCCAAAATTCTCATAATGTTAGGGTTTCAATTGAGTTCACAAACACCATAAAAATAATTTGAGGACTGTGATAAGGACTAAATCCTGAACATATCAGAATTTTTGGGCAAAGTTGTAAACAAAGCGCCACACGATCGTGTGGAAACGATCGTGTGGCCAAACCGTGTGAACAACGATAAAATTCTATGATAAGGAAATGACCGTGTGGCGTGCCGTAACAGTTTGTGGTCGTGTGATTCATGAAGTCCCTAAAATAACAAACGCACATGGTCATCAGTCCACCCATGTGGCTTACACACCCATGTGGGAAACCGTGACCCTAAAACTACACACGATTTGTCACCGATTCACTTGGTAAAGAACACACACCTTTCAAAGACAAGTCTAATTGGCACTTCCCACGATCAACCCCGATCCGATTCACCTAAATTCGATCCTTCAAACAAAACCATACAAGTACCTACATATTAGATTCAATGGTAGGGATTTCGATGAAGCCCAAAAAGAAATTGATTAAACGAGTTGAAAATATTAACATCGGACAATGATATTATGAATATACGAGAATCTAACCATTGAAACAGATTGCACTCATCGACCTTCTCGGCAAAGATAATGGACACTATTAACGCCAAATCTTAACACCAATAGATATTGAATGAACAAGACGATTCGTTAAGGGATAAAGATTTGACGACACAAAGGGTGAAAATATGGTGCAAGAAAGAGGGAAAGAAAATAAAAAGAAAGTGGAAAGCAAATTCCATTAGAATTTTGAAAAAAAGGCAATGTGATCAATCAAATAGGAAAAAGTTGATTAAATAGTTAAGGTTTGTAAACCCTAGGGGCGGCACAAGCAAATTTACCAAAGCTTGTCGAAAATTCACAGAATGAATGGGAGGGAAGGGCTCGAAATTAGGACTCTAGGATGGATTCACTAACACTTAACCATTAAGCCTATAACTCATTTCATGCTTAATCAATCATTTAAGCTCAAATATATCGGGGTGTGACAAAATATATCGGGGCGTGACAAAAAAATTATTTCAATGGTAGTTATATCTTTTACATATAAATGAGATTAATGAATTTTGTACCCAAGACATCAAAATTTTCACTATTTTAACTTTATCCTTTCGTCATATTTATTTTTATATAATTTTTTTACATAAATATTTACATCTATATCGTGAAAATATCATAATTTAATGGTTAAAGTACCATCGAAGCCCCTGTATTAGGAGTAAGATTGCATTTTACCCCTCTACTAAAAAAATGAACAAATTACCTTTGTACATTAAATCAAAGAGCAAACTGGTTATTCTGTTAAAAATTTAATCAATTTTTGCTATTAAAAATTGATCTTGTACGTTAGCATGATGTACACGTAGCACGTCACATGTCATCGTTTGATTATTCCAACAACCACATCAGTTTTTAATAGTATAAATGAATAAAAAATTTAATAGAAATGATCGATTTACTCTTTAATCTAATGTACAGAGACTAGTTTATTCGTTTTTTAAATAAATGAGACAAAATACAATTCAACTTTTAATACAGAACTTTCATGATATTTTTATCTAATCTAGTATACTTTTATCTACTTTATCATTTGTTGTTTGTTTTAATGGTTTCATTGGACGGAAAGTACTAATTTGTACTAATAATAGAAACAAAACAAAATAAATAATGGAAACAATATGGTAATTGAAAACCTCGCTCCACTTTGTGTGAACTTTGAAGGATTAAGTTATTAAACAAGTGCGCTCCTTGGGAATAAGCTCTCTATCTCATTAAAATTACTTAATTTCTTGATTTTTCTGCAACTGAATGTGGAATTAACCATAAAACGACGATTATAACAATGTAAATAAGTCTCATGCAACCCACGTCGAAGAAACCCTATATATTAGGTTAATATTTAGTATAGTGTATTATTTTTTTATTTTATATACAACCTTAAAAATATTATATGTTTTTTTTTTCAAATATTTATATTTTTAATATTTTATTATATTCTATAAGACAATTGTCAATCCGTTAACTTTTTTTGTAGAGTCTATAAACTCCATTGACAGTATACCAAATATTATTCCATATAGGATTAGTATTTGGTATACTTGTAGTTTACGTTTTTTACTCTATAATCAGAGTCAGGAGGTTGACAAGTGTCCTATAGGGGCATAGTAAATTATTAAAAATATATATTTAAAATAAGTGACACATCAAATTTTTAAAATATATAGTAAATAGTGTCGAAACCATTTTTAAAAGTTTGATTTTAAAAATGGGGGATCGACTTTAAAAAACGAAAATGGAGTCGCCACCAATCCCTTTTTACTTAGGTGTGATTGGATCACCTTGTAAAACGTTTTTATTTTAAAACATTTGATTTTGGTCTACGAAAAACGAAAACGGGTTCGGAGTCATTATGTGCATTTATGGAAGGGTTAGCACCCTCATAACGCCCAAAAATTGGTAACTAATCGATAAAATCATGTCCAAATGTTTGAAATTTAAAAGTATTTAAAAATATGATTTCTTAAAAAACTTCGAGAAATTTGAGTTAAAATTTGAGATTTCTTTGTTCCGAAGGAATATAAACATCACATCCAGCACGTTAGGACACGATATTTTAGATACTTCGTAATCAAAATCATCTCATGATTTATAAAACTTGTTAAAAGGATATTTAGTTATTTAGCCAAACGGAAAATCGCAACCCAGCACGTTAGGGCTCTATTTCCCGAATTTCTAAATACAAAAAACATTGCCTTATTTTCTAAAATTCTTATCTTGAGATAACATAACGTCATGCCCAGTGAGTTAGGGCACAAAGTTTTGAATTTCCAAGAATAAGTTTTTGATTTGAAATGTGTAAGCTTCGGTTTTAAAAGAGAAGGGATATCTAATACCTTAAGTTCTACGAGAAAAATCGAAGCCCAGTGAGTTAGGGCACGATTCTTCTCGAAGTCCCCAAATATCACATATCACCTTATTTTTTAAAATTATTAAAAATGCATCAAAAAAGGTATTTTTATAAAACAATGGTTTGAATATACAATCTACATATTTAATAACAATTTTATATAATTACAAATTATACTAACAATGAATAATAAAAGAATAATATAACATAAATATATGATGAACTATGCTAAACAATAATAAACGATCTAAAGAATATAAATAAAAATATATAATAATTAATAAAAATCAATAATATATAATAAAATAATATAAAATAACTAATAATAATATATATAAGGATTATAAAAACAATTAATAAATAATATAATAAAAGCATATAGGTACATAATATACTAATTATAAAATTTATATAAATAATATAAATGAAATAGGTTATATAACATAATAGACTTTATACAAAACAAAATTTTAAAATAATATATGATATAATATAATACTATATAATATACAAATTAAAAAATATAGTATAATAAATAATACATAAATTATAAAGTAATATATAAATTATTGAACCAAGTAAAATAATATATAATAATAAAATATATATAAAGATAATATATATAAAATATATATGCATATGTGAATTTTATACTATTAGTAAATTAATAAATATAGGAAAATAATATAGGACATTTAATATGATGAAATAATTAAATACAATGTAAAATAATAAAATAAAATAAAAAGATTAAAATAAAATAAAACAAAAAAACAGGGGTTAAATAACAAATAAAACAGATTAAAAGGATTAAATTAAATCGCGCGTTAAACCACGAGGACTAATTGGGAAATTATGCCTTTTTCCAAAATGGCGTCGTTCTGCTGTTGGCCTTTAAACTGCTCGTGGACTCAATTGAAATAGAATAGGAGTTTTGGGGCCAAATCAAAAATAAAAAGAATTTAAATTAAACGGAATTAAAAAAAATAAAAATGCCGAGGTCCGAAATTGCAATTAGACCACTCAATGAAAACGCGCGATCTTTCCTCGGCCGGGTCAACACGCTTGATCCGCCTGCTAAACGGCGTCGCTTCAACACCTATTCGTTCAAGCTAAAACGGCGTAGTTTCACAATATTATATAAGTTAATATTTTGGTAAAAAAAACTCATTCAGTAATCTGAGTTTAAAAAAAAAAATTAAAAAAATGCTCTCAAGGGCTCTCAGCCCCTTTGATGGAGCCTGTCGTCGGGCTTAGGGGCCTTCGTCTCCACGCGCTACACGCACCTATGCGCCGTCACCTACGGCGGCTCTTAGGTATGAAATCCGTCCCTTTCTTTTCTTCTCTTTTTTGTTTTGTTATTTTGCGTATATAACATGCATAAATCAAAAAAATAAAAAAAATGAAATGGAAAATAAAGATTCACCTCCGTTTAAAAAAACTCTGTATTCTCTTTCAAAGTGTATATTTTTTTGCTTTTTATTTCTCTCCCACCCCGTGTGTTACAAAATAATCAGGCTTTTATAGCCTTTAAAAATAAAAAATAAAAAAGGAATTTGCTGTTGTTTGGCCATTTTTGCCATGTTTTGTTTCCTTTTTTTGCAAAGTGAGAACCCAAGCGACGAGGTGTGTTGATGGAGGCGCGATTCGCGGCTTAACAAGGGTCGGTGGCGCGATCGTTGACTGGGTGCTATTGCGTGCGCAAGGAAACCTAGGGTTTCAGAAACCCTTGGTTTCTGATTTAGAGTTGGGCCATTTTTTGGGCCGTGTAGGTTAGGTTAATGTTTGGGTCAAGGGGTGTAATTGGGCCACGGGTGTTTGGGTAGACTATTTAAGTGTTGGGCTCTGGTATTTTTTGTAAAATGGATCATGAAAAAAAACTTTGGTTTTATTATTTTTATTATTTTTGACGGGCCCGGCCAAAATTGGGTCTCTACAATGCCCTCTTTTGCTCATTGTCGAGAAATGAGAATAGAGCAAAGACAATAGAAGGACCAATTTTGCCCGATCTTTTTCGAGCCTTGTCTTCTTGGTCCTCGTCTTCTTCAAACAGCTTTAAACTCCACTATAACTTCAATAAGTCTGATAGCTTCAATCTGCTTCATCTGCTACATCGGAAAGACAAGGCCGAAAGTGTGTTTGATCCGCTTCTCAGAACTTCAGAAGATAAGATCTTCTTTCTTCGCCTACTCCACCGCAACCTCGTGGAGATAAGGCTGAAAGTGCTTTCGATCGCTTCCTGCAACTTCAGGAAGATAAGATCTGCAATTTTCGATCTGCTTCTTACAACTTCAAGAATGCCAGATCTACAATCTCCAGTCTGCCCCACTACTATCTCGAGAGGACAAAATCGAACTTTTCGGTTTGCTTCCTTACTATCTTCGTGAAGACTTCAATCTTCATTTGTTCCACTACCATCTCTAGAGAACAAAATCGAACTTTTAAATTTGCTTCCTTACTATCTTCAGAAGACTTCAATCTTCAGTTTGCTCCACTATCATCTTGAGGGAACAAAATCTGAACTTTTCAATTTGCTTCCTTACTATCTTTAGGAAGACTTCAATCTTTAGCCTCTCCACTATCATCTCTAGGGAACAAAATCTGAACTTTTAAATTTGCTTCCTTACTATCTTCAGGAAGACTTCAATCTTCAGTTTGCTCTTGAGGGAACAAAATCAAACTTTTCAATTTGCTTCCTTACTATCTTCAGAAGACTTCAATCTTCGATTTGCTCTTGAGGAACAAAATCAACTTTTGGTTTGCTTCCTTACTATCTTCGTGAAGACTTCAATATTCGATTTGCTCCACTACCATCTCTAGGAACAAAATCTAAACTTTGCAATTTGCTTCCTTACTATCTTCAGGAAGACTTCAATCTTCAGTTTGCTCCACTATCATCTCTAGGGAACAAAATCTAAACTTTTAATTTGCTTCCTTACTATCTTCAGAAGACTTCAATCCTCGCTTGCTCCACTACCATCTCTAGGGAACAAAATCAACTTTGTAATTTGCTTCCTTACTATCTTTAGGAAGACTTCAATCTTCGGCTTGCTCCACTATCATCTTGAGGAACAAAATCTCAACTTTGCAATTTGCTTCCTTATTATCTTCGTGAAGACTTCAATCTTCGCTTGCTCGCTACCATCTCTAGGGAACAAAATCCTGAACTTTTGGTTTGCTTCCTTACTATCTTCGTGAAGACTTCAATCTTCGGCTTGCTCCACTACCATCTTGAGGAACAAAATCGAACTTTGCAATTTGCTTCCTTACTATCTTCGTGAAGACTTCAATCTTCGCTTTGCTCCACTACCATCTCTAGGGAACAAAATCAAACTTTGCAATTTGCTTCCTTACTATCTTCAAGAAGACTTCAATCTTCATTTACTCCACTACCATCTTGAGGAACAAAATCTGAACTTTGCAATTTGCTTCCTTACTATCTTCGAGGAAGACTTCAATCTTCAGCTTTGCTCCACTACCATCTTGAGGAACAAAATCAACTTTGTAATTTGCTTCCTTACTATCTTTAGGAAGACTTCAATCTTCAGTTTGCTCCACTACCATCTCTAGGGAACAAAATCTAAACTTTTTGGTTTACTACACCGTCCTCTGAAGGACATGTCCTGTAGACTCGAATGTATTATGGATGACATTTGCATGAATGCAGAATGTCATGAGAATGATGATTAAGATGCATGATCGTAATGAATCTAATGCTCCTAACTAAATGATATTAAAGATGACATTTGCATGAATGCAGAATGTCATGAGAATGATTTCCTCTCTTTTTTTATGTACAACGATTAAGATACAATGATCGGAATGAATCAAATGCTCCTAATTGGAAGTGTGAGAATGATCCTATTTAATGTTTGGGTTGTCATTGCTCAAAGTTCATCAAGTTTCTATCATCGATGTGCTACCATGCTTTCTCGCTCAACTCGGTACCTTCCGGCGTAAAAACCCAAAGAAACGATCATATTCTCGCCAAAGAAGCTTGCCCCCATTGTAATTTCGTGAGTCCCATTCCTTAGGAAATAAAATTTGTTCCTCCTACTGCAACTTCAGGAGGAATAACTTTTGAATCAGTATCAACTTGATCTATTACACCATTCCCGGTGCAATGACCGGATGTATGTGCCTCAAATTTGCACGAATGTGGGGTATCCTTTTTGTTTCTCGAGAATGATCCCTTTACATTTAGGTTGACATTGCCCGTCATTTGTCGAAATGGTATCATCGACCAAATGTCCTATCCAATAAAAATTCAAGAGATAATCATCCTTCAATATTTCCCACTCTTATGTTTGGTGAGTTCTGAACAATAGTCCTGTGTCAGATTCTCATATTATTTAGAAGCTTCCAGAGTAATATGCGAAACTCCTTTTATGAAAGTATTAGTCCAATAATCATTATTTCAATATAAAATGCTTGAAAAAGATCACAACAATGGACAAGAAAGAAATTAATTAGGAGTATAGCTCGAAACAAATAAGTTACTCAAAGATAACCAAGGCCGTAAAAGAAAATTTGATCAATGTGTATCTTGAAAAGAAAAAAAGTAATCAAAGATAACCAAGACCATAAAAGAAAATTAATTGGGGGTACCTTTGAAAAGAATAAAGTAATCCAAGATAACAAATTCAAAAAATAGGTAAGATATAGGCTAGGTGCCCCAGATATCGCAGCCTGAGCTTCTCTGTTCAAACTTCTTGAGGACCATCTTAAGCTCAATATGTGTTTAAGGGATCCGAGTACTTTGTCAACACCCCAAGACATAGCATAATTCGTCATTGTTAATTCAGGCATAGCAAGACTACCACATGCCCTATCTTTGATAAAAAATTTGAGCCGTCCTTTTCGGGTTTTCAGCTCAAAACCCCTTTGGTCTCAAAGCGCCCTTTACGGGTTTTCGCCTTGGCCTATCCTTTTTTTTTTTTGAATTTGAACTTAAGGCGCCCTCTGCAGGTTTTCACCTTGGTCCTTCCTCTTTCAAGTAAAATCCTTCTTGATTGACCCTGAATTCACCGGATTGGGCGAGTCTTTAGAATCCATCTCGGTCAATATCAATGCTCCTCCAGAAAAGGCCTTCTTTTCATCACAAGGTCCTTCCCAGTTTGGCATATTCCTTCCTCTAAAATCTTCAATATCAGGTGCCCATCATGAAATTTCTTTGGGTGGACCATTTCAGTCATAAATCAAAGATCATCAATTTTAGTACATTTGACCATGATGAATACTTTCAAACCCTTTTCTTCATCCAAGTTCACTGGAGATATTCTTCTTCATCCAATTCTTGACTCAATCAAAACTTGGAGCAAAGGAATATCAATTTTCATGGGCAAAACCACTTCATAAACCAATGGGAAAAGTGTTGCCCCAGCGAAAGTCCTGGTCAACATTTGATAAGCACAGAGAGTAAATGGTAGCTTCATATGCCAATATTTACAAGTCTTAGTCACCTTTCCTATTTTTTGTTGTTTTTCTTCTTCTTTTTTTGTTTGGCAACCTTTGTCAGACCGTGATATACCTTGCCTGATCTTTGGACAAACTGTAAACTTTGACTTTGTACAGTTATGCATTATTAAACGTGATCCTTTATGGCATTCTTTTCTAACATTTATCCTTTTTTTAAATTTGATGACTCTCGACTTTATAACATTGGCATATGAAGCTACTTCCACCCTGTTAATGAAGTAATCGACGACCATGACGATGAACCGATATTGACTAAAAACTTTTGACGAGATTGGCCCCATCACATCCATGCCCTACATATGGAAAGTTTATGAAGAAATGTAGAAGGCACATGAATCTTGTCTCCTTAAATACGGCATAGCTGGTGCCATCCCCTTCTATGTAGATCAATAGTGCCTGATCCTCATGTTTAGCTGCGTCTTAGTAGACCAGTGCATGTCCCGATATAATCGTGCAAAATATCTTTGAATTCTTGAAAATTACTCAACGATGTCTCGCATTATTTCTATGGTGAGCTGGGCTTTGATCTTCACCACTTTTCTAGGCTCGCAATATCCATTGACCCTGTGTAAAGTAGGATCTGTTTTCCTCTTGTTCTACCGTTCTTTAATAAATCGTAAGATATGTTACAATCTCTGTCATCTTCAAAGTCCCGAGATCCCTGACCCATATTTCATTCAAAAAGGGAATCCAGTAACAACGTCGCCCATGTCATTGATATCTCAAGAACTAGTGTAGGTTCAAAGGAAGATTTCCAAAATATAAATAATTCAAGGAATGATTATTTATATGGTATGAATGAATAAAGAATATTTAAAAGAAAGACCAAAAATAAAAGAATCTATATATGGAAAGAATAAAAGATGCATTTTATTGAAATAAGAATTTAGGACACAAGCCTATTTCACAAAGGGGTCTTGTTGCCTCTAGGCTTAAGGCAACAAGCGTGTTTTGAATATTACTCTAGATTAACTCTAAAAATACAGAGATCTCTTCCACAATCCCATTATTCAAAACACTCCCAAGTATACAAGGGCTTGGAAACTTCATTCCCCGATTCCCTCTTCACTTTTGATTTCTTCAAGGGGTCGCAACTTTCTTGTCTCCTCCTTCAATTATCGCATTTACTACCTCGTCAAGTGATCGTGTTTGATGAATCGTCGAAGCTTCACAATTCCCATTTTAATGAACCTTTCAACCAACTTTTTAAACGTAGTACAATTTTCAATTGAATGACCCTTTATTCCCGCGTGCTACTCGCATTGGGCATTCTCGTTATACCATTTTGGGAACGGAGGTTGCAATGGTTTCGAATAAAATGGGGACACCACGTGTGCATCAAACAAACTCTGATATAGCTCCTTATACGTCATTGGGATTGGCGTAAATTGGAGCTTTTCTGGGTTTTTCCTTGTGCCCGACTCTTGTCTCATCGACCCTTGTTGCCCAAAGAAGCCGGTGATTACCTTTGGTCAAGTTAACAAAGAATTGCTCTTGAGTACCCTTTGTTGTATGTACTGTATTATTCACCTCGTCATCCTTTTTCCTAAGAGTAGACCTTTTAGTGGTTTCCCCGCTTCAATCTTGCCACCCCCTTATGGCATTTTCAATCATCTCTCCTGCCATCACTATATCCGTAAAGCTCTTGGTGGTACTTCCTATCATATGAGTGATGAAGGGAGCCTTCAAGGTATTGATGAAGAGCATTGTAGTCTCCTTTTCTAGGAGTGGTGGCTGAACTTGCATGGCGACCTCCCTCCATCTTTGTGCATACTGCCTGAAGCTTTCATTTGACTTCTTCTCCATGTTTTGCAAAGTGATTCTCACAAAGTCATGTCTCAGAACATGATTGTCTTTGCTTCATAAAGGCTTGGGCTAAGTCTCTCCAGAGCTAATATTAGTGCGGCTGAGTTGATTGTACCATCTAGATGCTGCCCCCACTAAACTATCTTGGAAACAATGAATCAAAAGTTGATCATTGTTTACGTAGCCAGTCATGCGTCTACAAAACATAGTGATGTGGGCTTCAGGGCAACTAGTCCCGTTGTACTTCTCAAATTCGACATCTTGAATTTATGAGGAAGCACCAGATCATCCGGCCAAACTCAAGTCCTTTGCATCAATACCATGGTGATTGTAACACCCCAAACCCGACCCAAACACCACGACGGATCCGGTATGTCACTAAAAATTTTGGAAGAACATGTCGTATTTTCGTAAAAATATTTTTTCTAAAGTTTATCTTCTTATTCGAGAGAAATTTAATAGTTGATAGTTTAAATAAAATATGCCTTTATAAATTAAAAACCCAAATTTAAATAGATACATTAGTTCAATAAGAATTTAAATAACTAAAAGTAATTAAAGCCCAAAATAAAACAAAACATAAACTAGTGGCCCATAGCCTTATTACAACGAGATTTAAAATCCATTAATTAAAAATATAAAGTATTAACTTGAGACTTTTTCTTTGGATCCAGTTGGTCTTTTGCATGGCCACCTTGCGTTCCTCTCACCGGTGGGTCCAAGCACTAGGTATCACCCGAAAGGTTAATTAATAGGGTGAGTCGTGAGACTCGAGCAGTAACCCTCATGCACCACTAGATTTTGGCCTTAGGCCCATAAAATGTATTAATAATTCCATTTATAAAAAAAATAACAAATAATATGCAAGGCCCAACCCATTTGCCTAGGTTTCCATCCGCTACACGCCCGCACTCACCATTCACACCATTGGGGATTTCTACAATCGACCCACACCGCTATATACGCCAAGATGGCGATCATCGCTCATCAACATATTATGGCCAAGCCCTTATAATGAGATCGCGGCATTAGCCGCTACAACATATAACAAATCACGCAGTATAAACCGCTACACATATAACGTATAACTTCCTCATTTCATCAACCCAACCCATGCAGTCATAAAATCAATATGCTTTTATCATATAAAGTCAAACATTCACTAACCTGGTGATTTGCTTCACCCTTCACGGGTTTCCAACATTAAACCGAGATATCGGTATTTATCACAACATATAAACTTATGACCATACATTAATAATCGATCTAGACGGTGGGGAAGTATTACACACCGATATCGCTAAATCCAATATTCTTAGTCGATGTCCTTGCTATCCTGGATCTATTATCCTCAATGTAAAGCCTTGCTCAAAAGCCGGAAAAACACACAAAGATTTAGCCCCTTCAACAATCGGCCAAGGTTAATAAATCCAAAATTACTCGTTAAAACTAATAGATCCCTTACCTTGAAATCTCGAAAGTAACACGATTCTATAACTTAGAGATCTATGCGATTGACTCCACTAAAGTTCCTTCAGATTTCTAAGCACAAGTAGGCACCACGTAGTAATTCGACAATCATAGGAGATGAGATCTAGGGATTTCGGCTTTTAGGAAAATCCCAGGAAAAAGTATGAACAAGAGAAGGCTGATGTGTCTTTGGCTTTTAAAATACTTGAGTGAGGAGTTTCGGTTTCTGACAGGAAAAGAGAAGAAGAAAAGAAAACAAGGAAGTGACATGAAGATTTCTGCTAGGAAGAAAAAGAATGGAAAGAGTTTCGGCTTTTGAATCAAAGTGAAGATGAGGGAATAGGCTTAGAGATTTTGGCTTTTGCAGAGAATAAAGAAGAAGATGGAACTTTAGGAGTTTTCGGCTTTTACTCATAGAAGAAGAGAAAAGAATGAGAGAAAACCCAAATGCTGAAATTGAAGAGATATTCCCCATTTATAGAAATTTCAGACTTACCTAACCTTGCCTTGATAAATCCTATCTTTTCTCCTTTATCTTAATCCACTAGCTCATCTAAAAGAGACTTAATTATCTCTAACTTCTCCCTCCTTTATCAGCATATTATCCACATATTTTAATCATTAAAATCCCTAAATTTTAGCCTTTATCTGCTTATTATCTACATAAAATAAATTCTTAAATAATAGCCTTTATCCGCTTATTATCCACATATTTTAAACATAGATACTACCTTTTAAACCCTATAATGCCCAAACCGATAATTTTAATCAAGGCCTCTACCTAAGCTTTGAGCCCAATTTGGACCCCTAACACTTAAATTAACATATTAAACATATCCACCCATTAAACGCATAGGCCCAAAAATTCAGGATGTTACAGTGATGGTCGGCATTTTCCAGAGCCTTAAACTTTTCCTCCAACCATCTACAGTGATCCTCTAACTGCCTTGAGGATTCAGTTCTTATCCCTTCTCTCTCTGCCATATCCAAATCAGGGATGACGGGATTAGCAGGGTTGTCTCCTGGATTAGATCCTGAGCCCACTTGGAAGTTCATGGGCGGTCTATTATCAGCCTGCCCCTGTTGAGGCCTAATTGTGATAGGTGGCCTTTGGGGATACTCCTCAGGTTGTACATGTGGTGGGGTGAAACCCCGAGGAAAATTCTCATTGTCATCAGTGTTAACTATGGGACCCTTTTCCCTGTCCATTGCCTCACTCAACATTTGGGTCATTTGAGCCATCATATTCTTTTGAGCCTCCAACATCTGGTCCATCATCTCTTGTTGGAGTTTTGTCATTTGCTCTTACATCTGGTTTTGCACGTCTCTTTGTAATTGTTCTAATCTTTGATCTATTTTCTTTGATTTGGCGCGTGTACCGTAAGGATGTTCAGCTTTCAAATTGTCTTTCCCTTTTCTCTCTCTCTCTATTATAATTTCAACTAATTAGACTCTCTCTATGGACTTAAATGCATATGATATGATGTAATGCAAATGCATGAATGCAAAGAGAGAGAGACGTTGATTCTGAATTCAATTCCATTAGAAAAACTTTTCTAGAAAGCAAATTTCTTTACATAAAACGGATCACATATACGGCCATGCCCTCATATTCCAAGCAAAACATCAATCCCCATCTTCGCATAGGTCGAATCCTGTAAACTTCTAATAGATGCCTCATATTAGCTCTTTTTTTCTTAATGCAGGCGCGACTCACCGCTCACTTATCCTCGCAATGATTGTTAGCCTCTTCAAGAAAGCCTTGTCGTGGTGATTCTCGAATAATCTTTGTCGACTTGAATCCTTGAGCAATAAACTCTTGTATTCCTTCACGGACTATCGCCTCTTCTCGTTGTGTTTGCTTGAAACATATTCGGACAACCGTATTATAATCAAAAATCCATTTCCTTATGACAAAATTTTCTATTTAGCAATCGAATTTGAATCAACATCTCTTTTCTATGATGTGGATGCAATGCAATCAAAACAAAATAAAAACGTTAGCACAGAAAAAGTAATAACATAGAACATCTATCCGAGTAACTACTAAGGTTCGATATCGCTCTACCTAGGGTAAGCTCTTAGGTTTTCTACATGTGGTTTAAGTTCTAAAGTTGAGGTACCCGAACTAAATAGATTCCTCGATCCTCACCCATTATAGGCTCATAGGACCGAGTTCGGTTCGAGGGAATACATTTCCCTATGGCTGCACTGGAGATGAAAATCTCACGAAGACATAGGTACGGATGTATCCCGGCGATTCACTATCCCCGCACTGAGGTAAAACCTCACGAAGGAGTAGCTTCGCTCCCACTTAAGGGTGTGCGACCACAATGGTCATGCAAATGCAATGCAAAGATATTTTATAAAAAGAATCACATGCAATAAAAGGATGATGATTTTTTAAATCAATTTCAAATTTGCAACAATAGGACATGAATTTATCGACTTTACGGCTTGACTCTCTTATTGGTCCCTAGTAGAGTCGCTTAAGTCATCGAAACCATTTTTAAAAGTTTGATTTTAAAAACGGGGATCACTTTAAAAACAAAAATGGAGTCGCCACCAATCCCTTTTTACTTAGGTGTGATTGGATCACCTTGTAAAACGTTTTTATTTTAAAACATTTGATTTTGGTCTACGAAAAAACGAGAAAACGGGTTCAGAGTCGGTTCACGTGCAGGAAGGGTTAGCACCCTCATAACGCCCAAAAATTGGTACCTAATCTCCAGAAAAATCATGTCCAAATGTTTGAAATTTAAAAGTATTTAAAAATATGATTTCTTAAAAACTTCGAGAAATTTGAGTTAAAATTTGAGATTTTTTTGTTCAAAGAATATAAACATCACATCCAAAAGACGTTAGGACACAATATTTTAGAATCTTCGTAATCAAAATCATCTCATGATTTACAAAACTTGTTAAAAGGATATTTAGTTATTTAGCCAAACGGAAAATCGCAACCCGACACGTTAGGGCACTATTTCCCGAATTTCTAAATACAAAAACATTGCCTTATTTTCTAAAATTCTTATCTTGAGATAACATAACGCCATGCCCAAAGAGTTAGGGCACAAAGTTTTGAATTCCCAAGAATAAGTTTTTGATTTGAAATGTGTAAGTTTCGGTTTTAAAAGAGAAGGGATATCTAATACCTTAAGTTCTACGAGAAAAATCGAAGCCAAAGAGTTAGGAGCACGATTCTTCTCAAGTCCCCAAATATCACATATCACCTTATTTTTTAAAATTATTAAAATGCATCAAAAAGGTATTTTTATAAAACAATGGTTTGAATATACAATCTACATATTTAATAACAATTTATATAATTACAAATTATACTAACAATGAATAATAAAAGAATAATATAACATAAATATATAATGAACTATGCTAAACAATAATAAACGATCTAAAGAATATAAATAAATATATATAATAATTAATAAAAATCAATAATATATAATAAAATAATATAAAATAACTAATAATAATATATATAAGGATTATAAAAACAATTAATAAATAATATAATAAAAGCATATAGGTACATAATATACTAATTATAAAATTTATATAAATAATATAAATGAAATAGGTTATATAACATAATAGACTTTATACAAAACAAAATTTTAAAATAATATATGATATAATATAATACTATATAATATACAAATTAAAAAAATATAGTATAATAAATAATACATAAATTATAAAGTAATATATAAATTATTGAACCAAGTAAAATAATATATAATAATAAAATATATATAAAGATAATATATATAAAATATATATGCATATGTGAATTTTATACTATTAGTAAATTAATAAATATAGGAAAATAATATAGGACATTTAATATGATGAAATAATTAAATACAATGTAAAATAATAAAATAAAATAAAAAGATTAAAATAAAATAAAACAAAGAAAAGCCAAGGTTAAATAGCAAATAAAGCATTAAAAGGATTAAATTAAATCGCGCTTAAACCACGAGGACTAATTGGGAAATTATGCCTTTTTCCAAAACGGCGTCGTTCTGCTGTTGGCCTTTAAACTGCTCGTGGACTCAATTGAAACAGAATAGGAGTTTTGGGGCCAAATCAAAAATAAAAGAATTTAAATTAAACGGAATTAAAATTGTAACATCCTAAAATTTGGAATTTTATGTGTTGCATTATTTCTTGCGTTAAGCTAGTAAATTACTAACTGTGCATGTTTTAAGGTCTTAAGAAGGCTCGGGGTTTAATTGGGCCTTAGTAAAAAAATTGGTATTTTAGCACTTTAAGGAGATATAGTAAGTGGCCTCATTGCTTATGGAAATAAATGAGTAATTTGCTTGCATAGATGAGCATATGGTAAAGGGGTTATGGCGCCACATGAAGGACTTTGAGGGAGGAGGTTCAAATTCCATCATGTGCAAAATTTTGATATATTTTTTTGTATTCTTTCCCTAAGTGTCGGCCAAGATGATATATAAGGCAAGGTGGACTTTTTAATTTTGGCAAGGTGGCTAAAGAAATAAGGAAAGGATGAGGGTAGGGAAAGAAATCAAAAGAAAAGGCAAATATAGGGAACATGTTGGCCTTTTTCAAGGGAGATGTTTTGGAAAGTTTTGGTTGGCCAAATTTTTGACCTTATTGTCATATTATGGACGTTTTGGTATATGGGGGTAGCCGATTTTTTCTTTGTCTTTTGGTAAAAACTTTGGTGCTTGTTTTGGTCAAAATTCCTTTAGCATCATTTTGTGTCATTTTTCTTTCTCTCCAAATTTCTTCTTCTCTTTGCCGAACCTTCAAGCCTTTAGTGTGCATTTTTGTTTCTTCTTTTTCTTCTTGTTTGCCGAATGTACCAAACCATTGAGACCAAACCTTTCTCACTTATCTTCTCTTGAAAACCGAAACTAGTTAGCACCCTTCTCTCCCTTTTCTTTTCTTTTAATCATCTTTTCAATCCTTCTTCCACTTCTTAAAAGCAAATTTCACTTTGATCAAATTCTTTTCTTTATTCATTCTCTCCATAGTCGAATCTAGCAACAACTTGTCTCCTCACTATCTTTTTTTCCTTCGTGATTGGATATTATCTTCTTGTCGAATTAGTGAGTAAAAATCTTCTTTTTAAATTCTTCTCTTAATGCCGAATGTATGCCCTTGTCATGGGATGGTTCTATTAACCGAAATCATCATTTCTTTCTACTCTCTCACAACGTGATCAATTTCCCTTTTGTAGTATTCTAGAGGAGGCCGAACATTATTCTAGCCTTAAGTTGAACGGTGAAAATCGGATCCAATATCGATAAGGTAAGGAATTCTCCATGGATTATTTGAAATCGTTCTATATTCGTTTAAGTTGTTATTGGGATAACAGTGGTTGTGACTAATCGATTATATTTTTAGGGATTTAATCGCCGATCTATCCTCTTTTGATCAAACGATTATAGTGGTAAGTCAACCCTTTGTCATTTGACAATCCCTATTTATATCGTAATATCGCTTTGGCTAAGATCTTATTCAATGGAGACAAGCGATATCGAATCGAAAAGGAAAGCGCTTGGGAGATCACAAAAGGAGCGGATTAGCGATCCCTACTCCTAAATTCAAACGAAGGGCGATATCGGCGGTTCGGGATTTTCCATCGTTGTGGACCATCGTCCGGAAGAATCGACAAATCGTGGTCGCTCACGCATTCTAAGGGTAAACACTTTAGATCGTTATTTTAGAGTTGATTAAATAAATCGCGTATGTCGACTAATCGAGCGTTATGATATCTTAGGTGTCAAGATCAAGAAAGCTTAGTACTTATCAGTCCGGTGTGTGTAATCTCACACCGCTTTCCGTGGGTTTTAAGATTGATATCATATTGAAATATATCGCTACGATTAAAATCGCTTATTGGAGTAAACCGGAAAAGTGGCCTAAATTACACTATTTTTGATAAAATTGACAAAATCGGTATTAACACTTTGTGAGAATTACGAAAATGCCCCTAAGGGCCGAATTCTGAAATTGCCCTAATGGGCGATTCGTTATATTGCCTTAACGGACCGATTTGATACATTGCCGTAATGGGCCGATTTGATACATTGCCGAATGGGCCGATTTGTTATATTGCCTTAACTGGTCCGATTTGATATATTGTTTAAATGGGTCGATTTGATATTTTGCCATAATGGGCCGTTTTGATATATGGTCTTAATGGGCTGATTTGCAAGTGCTACATTGGGCGAATTATTGTAATGAATCCTAAATTAATTATTGTTATTTGTATTTGTAAATATCATGATTTGCTATGTATGATGCATTTACATGATTTGCATGGGATGGGAAAATGTTGAAGAGAAGTGATTCCGGCGGGCAATCGCCACAAAAATGTTTGTTAATACGATATTGTGATTAGTGGCTCGCCACAATCAAAATTTGTTATAAATGGCACAATGTCCGCGATTGGTGTGTTTGGCGGGGTGGGTTGACTTGATCCCCACAGTGTGATGGTAATGGCGGGTGGTGTGTAGCGGATGGATTATTAGGATGGTTTGGGTTTTGCATTACATTCATATGATATATTTGATACATTATTATGTAAAAGGGGCTTAGGCCCAAAATATTGTTAAATGGGTTTCAGCCCATGGACATCTGTGAAGGGTTTCACTGAGTTCTTGTAACTAACTCCCCTTTTCTTAACCCTTGTAGGTAATGCTCAATGGATTTGGACTTGGGGCCATGGATGACTCGGTGGAGGCCATACTTTTTGAGTGTTATTTTCGGACTTTAGTAAATTTCTATTTCCGTTCACTTTACTATTTTGGGTTTTTATGTTGTAATAAGGCCTATGGAGTATTTTATTATTTGCTTTATGGTTGTTATACTTATTATTTTGCTTGAGTTGTTTAAAATGAGAATTTTTCTAAAAACTTAAATTAAGGTTTTACAAAATCGATTAACAAATGGATTTCAAAATAAACTTTTATAAATATTTTAACACAGAAGTTTTCACTCGAACTTTCGAACGATATTTTTAAAAGACACGGTTTTATAAGATCATTAGTTCAAATTTTCGATTTCTCAATTAACTTTTGAGGACTAGTAGTATTTTATCAAATGTTTCTAATAATATTTGTTTTCTTGTTTATAACAAAATAATATCTATTTTAATACAAATCAAAAGGGATTTAACACGTTTTTCTTATATGACATGTCAGATCCGGTCAAAACGCATGGGCCGGGTTTGGGGTGTTACAAAAATAATAAAAATGCGGGAGGACTGAAATTGCAATTAGACCACTCAATGAAAACGCGCAGATCTTTCCTCGGGTCAGGTCAACACGCGGATCCGGCACGCTAAACGGCATGTCGTTTCAACACCTATTCGCTCAAGCTAAAACGCGTAGTTTCACAATATTATATAAGCTAATATTTTGGTAAAAAAACTCATTCGATGTCTGAGTTTAAAAAAATTAAAAAAAACGCTCTCAAGGGCTCTCAGCCCCTTTGATGGAGCTTTGCCGTCGCTTAGGGGCCTTCGTCTCCACTTCTACACGCACGCACGCTACGCGCTGCGCCACGGCGCTCTTAGGTATGAAATTCATCCCTTTCTTTTCTTCTCTTTTTGTTTTGTTATTTTGCGTATATAACATGCATAAATCAAAAAATAAAAAAATGAAATGGAAAATAAAGAATCACCTCCGCTTAAAAAAACTCAGATTCTCTTTCAAAGTGTATATTTTTTGCTTTTTATTTCTCTCCCTCCCGTGTGTTACAAAATAATCAGGCTTTTATAGCCTTTAAAAATAAAAATAAAAAGGAATTTGCTGTCATTGTTTGGCCATTTTTCTGCTGGGTTTGTTTCCTTTCTTTTGCAAAGTGGAGAATCGGCGACGAGGTGCGTTGATGGCGGCGCGATTCGCGCTTGACAAGGGCTAGTGGCGCGACCGCACAGGTGCTATTGCGGCGCAAGGAAACCTAGGGTTTGAAACCCTTGGTTTCGATTTAGAGTTGGGCCATTTTTGGGCCGTGTAGGTTGGGTTAATGTTTGGGTCAAGGGGTGTAATTGGGCCACGGTGTTTGGGTAGACTATTTAAGTGTTGGGCTCTGTATTTTTGTAAAATGGATCAGAAAAAAAACTTTGGTTTTATTATTTTTATTATTTTTGACGGGCCCGGTCAAAATTGGGTCTCTACAAATATTATATTTTTTTTCAAATATTTATATTTTTAATATTTTATTATATCTCTATAAGACAATTGTCAACCCGTTAACTTTTTTTGTAGAGTCTATAAACTCCATTGACAGTATACCAAATATTATTCCATATAGGACTAGTATTTGGTATACTTGTAGTTTACGTTTTTTACTCTATAATCAGAGTCAGGAGGTTGACAAGTGTCCTATAGGGGCATAGTAAATTATTAAAAATATATATTTAAAATAAGTGACACATCAATTTTTTAAGGATAATTGTGGAATAAAAAAATACGCTGGTAGTATATCAAATATCCACCCTATATATTAATTAAGAATTGGGTTATCAATTTCTTCTAACAACTTTAATTGACATTTTTTAAAGAAAAAGCATAATGACTTATTTGGCACTTCAACTTTATAAAAAAATCATTTAGCCCTCTATTTAATTTTTGGCTTCTTTTAGCTATTGAATTTCTATTGTTTGTCAAATCACCTCAAAATGGATAGAAAATTTAATGTTTGTTAACTTTGCTGATATGGCATATATGTGAATTGTGTGTATGTCACGTTAGCAATTAATTAATCTTTTAAAAATTCAAAATTATAAAAAAAATTATAATTTTTAATATTTTTTTAATATTTATATTTTTTTAAAATTTTAAAAAAAATAATTAATTGCTTACGTAACATCTATGTGACAATCCACATGTGTCAACAAAGTTAACAAACATTAACTTTTTCATTAGTTTTAATATGATTTGACAAACAATACATGTTTAAGCGCTAAAAAGACGAAAACTTAAATGAAGAACTAAAATTATTTTTTTCTAAAGTTGAAGAGCCAAATAACATCAACTTATGTGAACTGCAAGAAGAAATTACCATTTCCTTAAACTAATCACTTTGGTTTCTAATTCAAAAAAACATCTTGTTGAGTTTAAAATTATATAAAATATTAAACTATATTTAATATAAAATTATATATGTATTTTTAATAATTTATCAAAAGTTCTCTTTTAGTTTTGACATTTTTAACTTTGGAATATTTCTAAGATCACTTAGATCACTTTTGAAGAGTATTATTGTATACTAGAAATCCTATTATATGCGTATGCCCAGAAATTTACTGATTTATAATGTATATGTATTTAAAAATAACATACAATAAACAATAGAACATATGATTTGAAACTAATTAATCATAATAACACATGAAATTAATGACATAAATATATCAAATTAACAATACTAAATGCATACAATTATTTAGCATGACATTGTCATCAATTGTAAGTTGATATCGAGTTTACTTGTTACACAAACTCAATTAACAATATTGTTAATATGTACAACTAATAACGATAATAAATTGTTCATATTGAAATAAAAATGTATAACATATATTAAAATGAAGCTTTAATTGAGTAGTAAATTTAAGGTTTTATTAATCCAATTAGTGTGAATTCAAATCCCACTATATGCATATTTTATTGTTTTTGTTAAAATGAAAATACTAAAATACCCTCGAATAATATAATTTATTTTAATTATATAAGGGCATTTCCATAATTTCCTAATTGCATTGGTGACCAATTAAAGGGTGACACCAACTCGATGAGAACACTTAATAAATAGTATAGAATATTAGAAAAGTCATATCTTTATTCTCATATTTAAATGTGTGTAAAAGATATACATACATTTTAAGAAAATAAAGAGCCATCTTACAAGGTTAAATCTGCTATTAGTCATTATACTTTGCAAAAGTTGTGGATTAGTCCCTATTGTGACACACCCATACCAAACTCGAGAAAAGGATGCGTGATATCACATTATGTTGTTGAAGCAACTTATACTAACTTAACCTAAAATTCACAAATATTCAAAGATAATAATTTAATCATCCAATGTACAAGATATCCATACATTCATTACATCCAAGAATCAATTTCATTTAAATACAAAGTTATACTAAGTCAATTTGAGCTAGGACTCGAATCCAAACCCATTTATCAAATTTCAATGTTATGTCTCAAGACAGGTACTCTATGTCTCGAGGCAAGCCATATTTTAATTTTGGAGGTTTTGCTTCGATGCTAGCATGTCTCGAGACACTAAAGGATGTGCCTTGAAGCAAGAACCCTTTATGTCTCAAGACCTAGTCTCGAGAGCAGACCTCTCCATGTTTTTTTATTTTAGCTTCAATGTTTGAATGTCTTGAGACAAATGGTTCTTGTCTCAAGACTGGAGTAAGGAAAAACTTACTTAGGTTCGACGTTTTCTGTCTCAAGACAAAGGCAACTTATCTCGAGACTAGCTCAACATGTCTCAAAACATTAAGCATTTGAATGCACATTGATTTAAATCTTTGTTCTAATGGTCTTGAGACTTAATGGTCAAATGGCCTAAAATGTACATTTTCAAGTGTTCAAAATTTTACCATTTTGTTCCTAAACTTACCTAAAACTAACACCTATACAAAATCATCAATTCAACCTATCTAAACTCATTCAAACATCACCAAATCATAACTTTCAATGCATCAACACTTAACCAACCAATTCATACAATCAAACCAATATAAACAAGCATATTTAGCTAATAGTCAAAAGGTTAAATCCAACCATTAAGACATTATAGGCCAGCTTACCAAAAGTGTCAAATTACTAACTTAGGAAACAAGCCTACCAATATAGGTACATGTCATACGACCAAAAAACTAAATATACATACAAAATAGGATCCTATTAACTTCCGAGTTGATCTGAAGAGTTGGATGCTTGACCATGAAACTTCTATAGCTTTTATTTGTGACGTACGCACAGAAACAAACAAATATGTATTGTAACAGCCCGTTTTTCAGTGGTGTCAGAAATAATGGTTTTGAGACCACAACTCTGACGTGTCAGTCCATAAATATTAATTATCTAATTTTTACAAGGTCATTAGTGTTGTATTAAATTTTGGTTAAGAAATTTTATCATTTACATAGTTAATTAATAAAAAGGATTAAATTGTCAAAGAGGTAAAAATTAATCACTATAGATCTATAATAGTAAAGGGACCAAAATGGTGATTAAACCATGGTCAAAAAGTCCAAGCGGTGATGGACATGATTACTCCAATAGCTTTTGGGCTATTTGCTTATTAAGTCCTAATTAGTTTAGGGTTAAATTGAAATTAAGAGTTCTGTTAAAAATTTTAAAATAATTGAAGGACCAATTGTGCAATTAAATCCCCCTTAAATGGTAATTATACCATTAGTTAAAATAGTGGATAGTTTAGGTAAGCTAAAGTTGAAATTTCATTAGAAATTATAGGTTAATTTAGTAAATTGACAAATCAATTAAGTAAAATTAAAAAACAACAAAATTGGAAAGGCATTATCTTCTTATTTCTTTCATCAAAAAACTGAAACTCCATTACCAAAGGGGAGTAAGCTTCGATCACTTAAGGTTCCTTGATTAGGTAGGTAAATCTTGTCCGTTTTTAGTAATTTTTATGTTTTTGAGCTCGTATTAGCTTGATTTAGCTAACCCGATGACTAATTTGTAAAATTTTTAAATGTTGTGGGTTATGTCATTGTTGAGTTTGATTTATTCTTGAAGCTTTATGGAAGAATATTGAGTTTGGTTGTTAGTTAGGACTATTTTGTAAAGTAGTTTTGATGATTTTAATGTTTAAGGATTAAATTATTAAAATGGTAAAATTCCAAGGACTTTATGTGAATTAACTATAAATATAGGTTGTAATGAGGTCTTATAAGATTCAACTAGGTTGGGTTTTAAATAAAATTGGTTAAATTGCATGTTTGGGACCTAGGGACTAAATTGCATAAATGTAAAATGTTGGAGGTAATTTTGTAAAATGCCTAAAAGGACTTAATTGCATAAATGATTTAATTTTTATATTAGAATTAGTTAATTGAATGAAATTATTATTCTAGATCAAGAACGAGTTGATAATCGTGGAGAAGAGAGTTGCAGAATAATCCATGTACTTTTGACATCGCTGCGGTTTAGTCTGATAAGTTCATTTGGTTTAATTGTAATACAATTTAAATGCTTGTTATATAATCTAGGTTATTGAATGTTGATTAATGAATTAATGCTTGAACATGGAAATAGAATTAATGAGTTATTATCGCTTGATCACTGATGAAATGCTCTGAGCCGGATGAACATAGGATAGAGTACGATTGGCATGCCAATAGGTTATTTGTGCATGGTACGGGATTGGTATGAGATATGACGATGATCATTGTATATCCTTTGTTCATCGTGATATACCGAGGTCATGCATTTGTTGCGCATCTATCGAGTTATATTACGATGTTTATCCGTGTGTTTTGGGGGGACGTTAGCCTTCGAGCTAGGCACTTGGTGCCGAGGTGTGTTATCGATTGGATTAGCTCGTATGAGCGCCTGGCGTGTTCTGGATGGTTAACCGTAGTCGTATCCATGTATCATTCATTGGAAATCGTTTGATTGATCTCTCTCAATGTTATTGGTAGAGAATTGTTTTGTATCTTGTCGTTGAACATTACTCACATTTTGTGAGTTGTGATTTACTGAACTCTGTTAATAACCTTGTCATCTTAAATTATTGTCTTAATTCGGTAAGTTTTATCGTTTAAACGACTAACTTACTAAGTTTTATGTAAGCTTACTCGTGTCTTGTCTCTTTCTTATAGATTACGTTTTGTGGAATTCGGAGACCGTGTCAACTTGAAGAATCACATTATCCGCGACCTCCTTGGTAGATTTTGAATTTGACTTGGCTTATATGGCATGTAATAGGACCATTTGATCATGTTTGTAATAGTTCATAAGTATTTTGTAATGTGTATGTGTTGTGCTTTTCATATTGTGGTTTGAGTAACTAAATAAAGTATGCATGTTTAATTCTAGGCTTGTGCATAAATGGTCTAGCATGAAGTGGTAAGTTTGACATGATTTAGGTATGGTATGTTTGGATTGAAAGCAAATTATTTTGTGTGTGCTGTGGTTTGTATAATGTAATTAAGGTAGTGAAATGCTAAGTGATTAAGTTTTGGTGTCATGGATGACACATTGTTTAGACTTTAGGTTGATGGTTTGGCATGTTTTGAGTGTTATTGAAAGATCTTTAAAGTCTTTAGAACATGTCCTACTAAAAATGTTTAGGTGCCTAAGCAATTGGATGTGAAATGGGCAAGTTTTAGGTCATTTTTGGGCACACACAGCCTAAGGCACGGGCTGCCACGCAGCCGTGTGACACACACGGGCAAACCCACACAGGCATGTACCCCTAGCGTGTTAGGTGCAGGGTTCACACGAGCTGGCACACAGCTTGCAACACGACCGTGTGACCTAAGTCAGAGAGTTACACGACCCATGCACACGGGTGTGTGAGGTTGCACATGGGCGTGTCACGTTAGCCACACACGGCCATGTCTTGAGCCACACAGATCAGGCCTTGTCACACACTGCAGACCCTTGCTTTGAAATTTTTCATTTTTTCCCCAAATTTTCTGATTTGTTTTGAATTGGGCCCTAATTTTTTTAAACTATTTTTAAGGCCTCGTATGTTTGATTTAAGGCTCATAAATGTATGTTCTACTTCTATTTGAATTATTTATAAATTTGTTAATTAATTTGGTAAACTTGATGTTATTTGTTACTAATCGTTTTGGATTGTACAGAATACTGTGTAACCCTAATTCGGTGATAGTTACGGGTTTGGGTGTTACATGTATGCCGAGTATATACACTTAGTGGTGTTAACATAATTCGAATTCAAATATAGCATAACAAAAACCATATAAACAAATAAGTATCAAACATAAACATACTAATCAACAACTAATTCAATTTTAATATCTTTAACACATATATACATGTAACATCCCAAAAGCCTCCTTAGTCGTAAAAGTATTTGATAGATTCTTAATGAAATAAGGTGTAAGTAAAGGCCATGGTGTAACACCCCAAACCTAGCCTAGACGTTATGGTCGAATCTGAGAGAGTTACATTAACTCGCTTGAAAAACTAATTTAAAATCTAGTTTAGAAATCATGTGATTTGAAAATATTATTTTGGCAAAACACTTTCAAGTTCTTCACAAAATCTCAAAGATAACTTATTTATTTTTCGAAAAACGCTTAATTTGATACTTAGACTTGCAAAAGAAAAATTTCTCGTGAGTAACAAAAATCGTAAATCGTGAATTAGATTTGAGAAAACGTGATGTTTCTCAGTTTGTGAATACTTTGAAACTTTCGTTGTTATCTTACATAAAACTTATTTCAAATTTGCAACGGAAAATCCATATTTAGTCTAATTTTACAAAACCATGTCTTCATTTCACTTAACAGGAACATGCAAAAACTTAAGCCAAATAACGAAACCCAAAACCAAAATTAAATCCTGAAACTTAGTCCAAAACCACAAGTCCGAAAACTTAATTAATGATAATTCAAACCATCTTAAGCGAAAACCAATCTGAGCTCCATACACGCTCGTCCCGGTCCTAAACTTGCTTTAGTTAGCCGAGAGGAAAATAAACAAAGAGTGAGCTTACTGAGCTCAGTGTAACACATCCCAAGCAACAAATCAAATACACATAAATAAACATATACATTTTTAGATGCAGATTCAAACATATTCTCATATATTGCAATTAGATGTATCTTCATAATCAGATACAGATTCATATTTAGAATCAAATACAAATGCAGACGTAGATTCAAATGCGGATGCAAACACAGATTCAAATACAGATGATCCATGAACTTACCCCATCTCACTACGCACCAACTTTGTCCAACCAATCACACCAATTAAGAATACAAGAGCCCATCCATCCAATCACATTTGGGTTGTAATGGTATGCCACTCATAAAGGTGCAAAATAAGTCACTAGATGAGATATTGTAGTTTAACTACCAAAATTGTAGTAATATCGCTGAAAACACTTCCTCCAGTCACAAATCAAACCCACCTGATGCACATACATAAATAAACTAACACATATATCCCATAAGCAGATGCCATGCATGTTTTTCATATGTAATTGATAACTCTTGAAAAGAGTTATATTTCATACCCCTTAGACTCGATTAATTGTCTGTACTTAAGTGTTTTTAGTTGCATTTTAGGATATTGCATTGTCATTTTTAAAGCATTGCATTGAAGAGCTTGGATTGCACTTAATTATTATTACATGTTGCTTTTAACCGCTTGTGGAGAGGATTTGTTTGGCAGGTGTAGAGTGTAGAAAAAAAGAGTAAAGGTTGAAGGTTTGTCGTGGAAAAGTATGGACGGTTTGCCAACAAAAATGTCATGGCAATGCCGGGAAGATGCCTAGTCAACACTTAACGCGTACCGTTCTTGGCTCCACATGTACGTGTACCAGATATATCTACCTGGAAAATAGAGGGAGGATTGTGGGTTGATGGACCTACCATAGAAGGTGAAACTTATAAAAGCCAAGCTGGGAACCCTAATTAGGGTGAAGAGCGACTGAATGCCCAACAGAGTATCGGGTAGGGGCCAAGAACGAGGCGTAGTAGAAGAAGAAAAACGAGCGCAATCATCTTTGGCGTACCACAAGACATTGCTTTTACTTTTGTGTTAACTGATTGGATAGGCGAAAGCTATCATCTCAGATTTCATCCTTTGTTTCTTATCGTGCTTCTTTTAAAGCTTATTTGTTATTGATGATGTTGGTTATCGTATTAAACTCAAACTTGATTTGCCCAACCATGAGCTAAATCTCTTAGGCTCGGGATTACTTTGATGAAACCTTTATTTCTATTAATGTTTACGATTTAAGTTTGGTTTGTTCTCTTTGTTTTATTCAATGGTATTTCATGTTATATGTAAATTTTGTACATTGACGGATGTGCGGCAAGTTTATAAAGATAACTTAATTCCGATAGGTTAGTTAAGCGGATAGAAGTTGGATAATATGAGTGAATAATTAATCACTTATTCGTAACAACCTCTAGACATAGAGCCTTGCCTCATCTGAAAGAAGGTAGAAAATATTAATGGTAGCCGAACTCAAAGCCTATAGACATATAGTGCCTAGAGGAGGTAACTCCAAGGTCTTGCTCTCGAGAGAAGCGGACTATTGTAGAAACCTACGAGTAGTAGAATATTCATGACTTTGTTGTGGCATTAATAATTAGTGAAGGTAGATTCATTAGTAATCTCGATCGTCCTAATCAACATAATAGTTCCTCAACCCTTTTTAGTAGTGATTTTGCCATGGCATTCTTGTTTGAGTTTACTTGTTTTATTTTGCACATTTTATACATAATCATTCTCTCATTTTGCCATCGCATTCTTATTATTTTGCTTTAGCATTATTCAAACTTAACTATAATAACTCGACCAAATTATACTTATCTAATCCTCTGTGAGGCAGATCTCACTCATCATTTTATTACTTATTTGACGTGTATACTTGCACGACTTGCATATCACCGCAACCAACAATAATCATGCTTTAGAGTTATCGTAACCACAGGAGCGTGCATGTACTTTTCACATACCTTACCAATATCACATACAAACACATATCAACAGATGTCACATTTCAAATCTTATTTAAGCCAAACGGACTCCTCGGGAGGTCTAATTACAAATTTCAGAGTCAAACAAGCCTAGGTGAAAATTTTGAGAAAATGGACCCACACGGCCTAACACATGCTCATGTGACCTACATGGACCACACGGCGTGTGACCTGACACGACCTACCACAAAGCTACCCGACCTAGTGGTGTGCAAATTTCGGTAAAATCGACTTATTTACATTAACCGAACCGAATTCGATTAATCGATTAGTTAACCAAGTTAATTCGGTTGAAATTCGATTAATAATTTTTTGCAAATTCGGTTAATGGTTAATTCGTTAAAATTAGTTAATTAACCTGAATTAACGAAAATTTTATATTTTTATATACATTTTACATATATTAAATTCGATTAATACGATTAATTTGGTTAGTTTTTATATGTTTTATACTTGTTTTAACCAAAAAAATAAAAATATATATATAAATTTGATAGCAACCGACCAAATTAACGAAAGAGTTCGGCTTGGTTAATTATTTTTAAAAAAATTGGTTTGGTTAATTCGTTAAGGGTTAAAAGGATCGGTTAATGGTAGTTCGGCTCTGTTAAGCGATTGAACACCCCTCCATGACCCACACTGCCTACCACACGGCCGTATGACCCATACAAAGTTAATTTTCATCCCATACAATTAGGTCCTTAATTACATAAAATATAACTATATGATCTCGATTCTACCTTACTTTAACACTTAAATTTTAACATATAAAACTATATAATCTTAATTACTATCCACATGCATAAATTTGAACCTTAAACCTCTAACTTCTTCAAGCTTTTCATTAATGGTAATTCATACCAAACTTACTAATTCACTAATTTGAATAATGGGCTAACTAGAACTAGTTTCATATTAGAGAAATCTATAAAATTTAAGAAACTCGATCGAGTTACCTTGTTAATTTAATGACGAATGAATAAATCGACCTTTGCTTATTCTTCTCTTCTCGGAGAAGAAAAAAGATGAAACATTAGTAATTAATCATGTGTCATAAATTATAAATGGTTTAATTGCTAATATGACCTTAGTTTAATTTCCATTTAAGGCACTTGCTAAATTTAAAATCAATTTTCCTCATACTTTGTTCACTAAGCAATTTAGTCCCTATACTATTTTTATTAATCGATTTAATTCTATAACATTTAATAATTTGACTTTCTCGATCTGTACTTAACACGTAATTATTCTATTTTAATTAATTACTAACTCAACTCAAATTAATTTGGTCCAAAACCGAATTTTACGACACCATTGAAAACTAGGTCATTACACTTACACTTTAATTTGATAAATTTGAGTCCTTGTACTTTTTGAATATTAAAATTGTAGTTTTGACCCAAATAATAGCAGTTAAATCTGTTTGGTTAAATTCAATTACTAGCCCCGTATTGTGCGTACACTTAAAGATTTAGTTTATATTCTCAAATTGCACCATAATAAGTCCCTATACTTTTCAAATTTTGAAACTTCAATCTTGAAGCAAATAACAATCATTAATCCATTAACTGGATTTTTAGTGGGTAATATGTGGAAATAATAAATTGACATGGCATTACACACATGGTAATATGTTTGCCTTATCAGATTTTGGAAATAACATAACAACTTAATGAATTTAATAGTTATCGTTTGGTAAGATTGGAATTTTAAAATTTAAAAGTATAAAGATTAAATCCACTTAATGTTGTAAAATATAAGGATTAATATTAAAATTTAATATCGTTATAAAATCTAATCTCCTTATTTTATAAAAAGAAAGTAGAGATGAGGGTCGGAGGTTTGGGCCTTTGGTTGAGATGAGGATTTGGGTTTCATGAGTATGGGGTGTTTATCTCATGGGAACAAGAGGAACATGTTCGGCTGGATTTATAGTTTAATGACGTGGGTTGTTCAACCCACACCTAGCCTGGTTGTACCTACAAATTTTTACATGTCTTTTGCCCAGGCTTATTCGGGTGGGCTGAAATCCTATTTTCACTTATATTTGTTCAAGGATCGAGTTATTTATTTAAATTTAAAAGTTTATTTGATATTTGAAAAGTTTGAATAAAATGTTAAATTCAAAAATAAATTTAAAGAAAAATCGTTTAACATATAAATTAAGCTCAAGCTCTAATAATCAAAATCCAACTTCAATTCATTTTTAAGTTTATAATATCTTTTCTTGTCTTTTCTTCATTATGTAATTTATATCATATAAAAGCTCAACATATTATACTATAATTTAAGTATTAAAAATATGTTAAGCTACTTATATTTAGAAATTTAATAAAATGAAAAAATATAATAATTGTAAAAAATATCGATATAAAATTACTTAATATTAAATAAAAATAAAAATTTAAATGAGTTCAATAATCCATGTACAAATATAGATAGAATAAATATGACCAAAAAGTGATGCTCATATGTTAGATAAAATTGAGCCTAGATAAATGTGTATGCTATTAATGTTATACATGGTCTTGGTACTAATCCTACTCAACTCGGTCGATGAACAACTCTATTCTTACTATTTTAAAAATAATAGAATAATAAAAATATATTTTTATAATATAACTAAATAAAAATTATTAAGAGAATAGTTTAGAGTTTAGACCATCTCAAATGGAAAATAACATTGTTGAAGGCGCAGTGCAAGTTGAAAAATATTTATGAAAATTCAGAATAATGATAACAAAACACTTGCAAGATTTAGAATGTTGGTTTTGGGGGTAATATTTGGAATTAACAACTTAGCAAAATCAGCATTATAAAGTGCAATTTGTATTAGAAGAGACATCCGACATATCTGGGCCTCAAAGCCGACAATCCGTCCGGGAGCAATATGGATATAGTGTGCAGTCCCAGTCCCACCTTAGCCATTGCTCTCTCTGCACAGTGCTTAATGCTCCTTACCCAACCACATTCACACCTTTCACTCTCCTCATTACATAGCAATGAATGGCTTTATTTGACTCTTAAGGGAGATTGTTCCAACAAACAAGGTGTTACATTAAGTGTTGTACGGAGTATTATAACAGTTTGGGTAACACTGCTAGTGCCAAGACAATTATCCGGTTATTATTTATTTCTATATTTAGATACACCAAATACAAGTTTTTATTTGTAATTGGAAACTAGATATTCTACTAATTGGTAGTTGACATGGTCGAAGAATTAATCCCCATTATAAGGAGTATAATTTAGTTTATTTTAAATAGTTGTTCCAAGACCTTCATAGCTCTGAAACAGGCTCCCAATCTTAAAGGGTTACAGAAAGAACTCATTAAATACTTTTAGGTTGACCAACATCAAGACCATTGAAGACCATACTCTCTACCACCATCTTCCAAAGACTCTCCACCACCATCCAAACATCCTTGTATTGCTCTCCTCTTCAACCATCATCCTACTTCTTTGTATCAACCATTAAAGAACATACTTTCTGCCACCATCTTCCAAAGACTCCACCCCTATCCTTTTCCAACCTGCACTCGTGGGTGAACTGTCTTCAACCTCCAACCTGCTCCTTTTTGTCAACACAGACTTAGAATAGTTAATCGTAATACAAGTTATAGCAGAGTTGATAATTAAAATGAATATTCTCAGCATCCAACATATTTTAAACACGGAATTTGTTGGTATTATTATATTATTCTTAATGCTTCTCCAAAACTACTGGTATTTGTTGAATCCTACAACATAGCTCAAGAAAGGAAAAAGCACAAACTCAAGTTTTGGTTCAGTTTCCCAATTCTTTCTTCATGGACATGAAATCCCAAGGCTGCTTCACCATAAAAACTGTGTCTAGTCATTCTCAAACGAAGGTTGTTTATGGCAATATCCAGTCAACAAAAGGTAGAGCTAGTCTCATTAAGGGAAGAAAAAGCAAAGGATGAATTGATGCTAATACATATGATAGATGCAAGAGTTTCAGATATTCTGAAAATGGTGTATTTTGTTTCAATTATGACATATGTAAGTTTGAAGTTTTGATTCTGAGCTTGTTTTTGGTTTGAGAATTGTGTGGAGTATAATATGATTTAGTTTCTTTCTACTTTTAGGGTTTCTCTGGTTGGTAAATAAACAAATCTTAACCTTGAAAACAAAACAACATGGAACATGTGAAATTTTTTAACAATAAAATAATAACAATTATAGACTAACAACATTTCAAACATTTGTATTAAAAATAATAACAAAAACGTTTCACCAACCAAAGTTACTAAAAATTATCATTTTCTCTTCTCTAATCTGGACATCCATTAAAATATTACAAGAAATACCAACACAACTTACCAATCATTTCTTTTTCCTGCTTCAAAAACTATTGTGAAAAACGAATGTATTGGTTAAGTGAGGATAATGTTTTATTTATCCTTTCAAATGGATACTTTCAGTTTTTTCATCAACTTCTTCCATTCTTTCTATTTATAATCATAAATTTTTTTAACTTTTTATACTTTACCATTAAAATCTATCTAAAAATTCAGAAAATCTAAAAAAAAAAATTCTCATTAACAATTTTTTCTTTTAGATTTTGAACTTGTTGAGTAGTTTTCTATGTATCTCATTAAAATGAATATTCGGGTGTTTTATACATATTATTATCGTTCATGATTTGATTTCACTATTCATGGACTTAACCCCACTATTCATGGGATGATCGACATTCTGCCAACAGTTTATCGCCTCGTCGCTTCTTAGGCCTCGTGGTCCCCTACATGTGAATCTCTTTGAGATATGCTGGTTGGGACCATGAACTCCCATCACCGTGTGAGTCGATATCGTGAGCTCCCTAATTGTCCCATCACCTCATACACTTTATGCATATTCATCTGGTGGAATCTCAAGTCGCGGGTAGGCAACCCGGATCTTATCTCGAGTTTCTGGGTTGGATTATTATAACTGAACTTTAAACCCTTCCTCCTCTTCTTCAACATCAAATTGAACCATCTTTAAAAAAAAACAGATAATTCAGTTTAACTTCCAAAATAAATAAAGCTTTAAAAAAGTTTTTCATGAGGATTTTGGTATTTGGACTGTTTGTCTTCATAGTATGCGGTAGGAGATTGATTTCACCATGGAAGCATTTCCTAGTCTTTGGGAATTCATCTGAACTCTATACTATTTATGGGTGTGTCAGACGGGGGCAGATTCTGGATTTATTTTTCTCATTTTTTTGCTCTTCAACTTAAGGACAAATCTATTCGTTGATCTCATGTTTTTTCAACTCTTTCTCTTCAAAAAATTTTTTTAATGGAGAAAACTATATGTTGGGTCAAAAAGTTGATAGATAAGTTCAATCAATTTTATTGGATTTGAAAATGATGCTTTAAACAATTAGAAAATAGTAAGATTAAGAAAGAACAAAATAAGAAAAGAAAGAAAGAAGGGCTAACAATGTAAAATTGTTTTGTCAAAAGTAAAATTATGAAGAAATGTGACATATCTAATAATATATATATATATATAAAAAGTAGTGACTAAATTAATAAAAATGATAAAGATTGAAGGTTAAATTTGTGGTTATAACTAAATTTTAAATATATATATATATATATAAAGTTAACATAAGATTCTTATCAACTAACTATGTAATTAAAAATGACATTGTAATAAACTTGAATTGTAAAAAATAAAAATTAAAACTTTAGCAATGTTAAAAGTTGAACCTGAATTTTGATATCTAACAAGTAGAGGAACTATACTCCTAGAAATAAAGTTACAAACACTAAATTTTCAAATTTATGAAGAGTATAAATACTTATAGCATACTTTGACTTCTTATAGGTAAAAAAGGCCCATAAGAAAAAAATTCAATTGAGCGCTGCACTAAATTGTACTCAATTAATCCACTTTCGTTAACAAAAAATAAATATTAAACCCTTCTATTAATAGTTTTGTCTTTTACCATATTCATTTTTAAATCAATTGATAGACTAATCGCATGAGGACACATGACAATTTCTCGATTGATCTTATATTTTTCTCATATAATCATAAAAATTTATAAAAAATATAAAATATATATAAAATATTAAAAAAATAAACTTATAAAAGTATAGAAAAATGATAAAAAATATTTAAAGAATCCATAAAACTTAAAAATATAAAATAAATAAAATAAAACTAATAAAACATATAAAAACATATTTAAAGTATATAAAATTTTATAAAATCTTGTAAAAACATCTTATAATTTATTATTTTATAAGTTTTTTATGATTTTTTTTATAATTTTAATTAGTTTATAGAAAGTTTTAAATATTTTTAAAATGTTTTTAATATTTGTATAATTATTTTATGGGTCAAGATTTAACACACTAGTAGTGTATTTTTTTATTTCTCATAGCCTTAAAAATTGTCATGTCTATCAATTTTTCAATTTTTTTATTTTTATTTTTTTTTACTATATTCCTATAGGTCACTTGTCAACCCTCGATTTTATTTGTGGAGTTTAAAAACTCCATTAGTGTGCCAAATATTATTCCTTATTTTATATTTTACTAGAGCTTTTATAAGTTTTAATAATAATTATAAGTTTTTATTAATTTTTCTATAATGTTTTAAAGTTTATATTTTTAATATTTCTATAATTGATTAAATATTTTTAGTATTTTTCTATTATAGTATATATTATTTTTATAATTATTTTTTGAACATATCTATAAACTTTTAAATATTTTATGTTTTTAATATATTTTTAAGTTTTTATAAGTTTTAATATTTTTTCTGATTTTTATGAAAAATTATAAGATTAAATCGGTTTGCCACATATTGTCATATAATTGATTTGTGAATTTAGTTTAATTAACATGGTTGAAAATGAAAACCATTAATAAAAGGATCTCTTTTGATTAATAGCACAACTCAAATTGGTGTGAATTTAGTATAGAGTTAAATTATTTCTTCGTTCTTTTTTTAAGTGCATTTTCTAGTTGAAGTGCCTTATCGTAATTGTGTAAAGAAGAAAAGAAAATGCATTTCATTGGAGGTGTTATTCCCGAACTTTGATCCAATGTAAAACACATGTAGAGTGTAAAGGTGAAACACACGTCGGAGGCTCAATGCCGGGCAGAAGAATTTTGTTGATCCAAAATATTTGTTTTCCACTCAACGCATGGAAACAATATTTGAGTTGGTATACAATCATATTCTCTACAATATTTTACATTATTTTTATTTTTTTATTTATAAAGGTATAATAATAAAATAATATATTTTTCATCTTTTTACTATAACTAATAAGATATAGTGTAGCTACCAACTTACCCACAATCATCACTCTGATTTCAACAAATTGAAATAAAATTAATGGCAAAAGAAAAGCATTTCGTCTCACTTTCCCATCTTTTCTATGTAATAAAAATATTATGGTTTCTAAGTTTTTACTCTTCTTTTCCTTCAAACTTTCATCCTCCAATTTTTATATGTATTTGTCAACCTACCAAACAAAACCTAAGTTTTCTACTACCCTTACCTTTGTTATATGCATGTGATATGTGGGTTTAGTCTTCTTCTTATTGCCTTTATATATAATCTTACTTGTTTGATATGTTAAAAATTTTAAATATTAAATTCTTACTATTAAATTTTAGAAGTGCTGAATTTATATTAAAAAATTATTTAGTAAATATAAGTATGAAATATAATTATGTTATTTGATAAAAGTAAATATTAATTTTTTTTTAATTTTAATCTTATCAATATAATGTTTTATATTATTTTGGATAGTTTGGATGAAAGATAAATATGTTAATTTGAATATCTCATTTTTTTAGCAAAATCATAATTTATTTCAATTTTTTTAATAAAAATAAAATCAATTTAATATTTTTTGCATTAAGTGATAACTAGCTAATCTTTTGTTGAAATTTTTATGTTAAGTAAAAATTAAGATGATTATCAAACACAATTAAAATGTTAAATGTTAAAATTTTCAATAATTTATCAAAACACCTTTATTTATTGTTTTTCCTTTTTATGTTTTAATCACAAATTTTAATTTTTACAACAAATATATTTCAAATTTAAACATTGAAAATTAGGTCATCATGTACTTAAGTGGATCCTATAATAATATATTATAGCCAACCATAAGACTATATGGATTAATTATATCATATGAAGTTTTACATATAATAAAGATTCGTGTATTTTTCTAAAACTCTTAGCTACACTCCTTGATTTTGCTGCTAAAATTATTGACGTTGCTGTTAGAAAAGAGAGAGTAAGATAACACTTTTACCCTTGCAATTTCTTGTTAATTTAATCCTAAAGTATAAAAAATTATTGCAAAATTTGTCTTAAAATTAAAAGATTTTCATAATTTTAATAATAATAAATGTGAAAATTTTAAACTCTTTAAAGTTAAAAATAAATATTTTAAAAAATTATTTTAAACAATTGTTTTTAAAAATATAAAGATTTCCAAAAATTCAAAAATCATGATATTTCCTACCTTCATCTAAACTTTGAGCTAATCGTTGGTTCATATTAAATTAAATTCAACATTCTTTTAAATCAAATTAAATATATATCATAAATATTTTTTATGTAAATTTAATTAGAAAATATATAAAATATTAGTATAAAATAAATTTTAAATAGTGATAAAAACTTTAAATCAGTTCAAATTAATTTAATATATTTTTATTCAATGTAAAAAATTCATAAACTTGTTCATAGAATCGATTCAAATTAAATTCAAATAATAATATATAAACTATGAACCGATCCAAAATCTATATCATTATTTAAAAATTATTTTATACCAATATTTTATATATTTTATAATTAAATTTACTTAATCTTATATAAAATTAAAACTTGTTTCAAATTTGATTTAATATGGACCTAATAAATTGCTTAAAGTTTAGATACACCTTGTTACCATTTAGAGAACAAATAACACATTTTTTATTTTTTATATATTTTAAAAAATATTTAAAATGTTTTTTAAATATTTTTATTTTTTAAAATTAACAGATTTTTAAAATTTTCACATTTTTGTATTTTTCATTAAAAACATGAAAAACTTTTAATTTTAAAACATTTTTTTTGTATTAGTTTATGTACTTTTAAAGAGTAAGGACTAAATTGATAAAAAAATTATAAATATTGAGAGTTAAAAGATTTATTTTATTTTTTTAATAATTTTAATCGCAAAATCAACGGAAGAACCAAAAAGTACTCAATGTTTGAAAATCAAAATATAAAAATCAAAATTTAGATTTAAAAGAGTATAAGAAAACTTTGGCATATTTAAGTCAAATACCAACTACACTGTGAATTATATGATGAATAATAGTATTATTAAAATGAAATTACCTGATAAATCTACAAACAGATCTCAGGGTTAATTTATAATATGTATATATATATATATATATAAGTAAGTAAATGCTTAAAAGTAGAACTTAAGAAAATGTAAAAATTTTTAATTAAGCTTACTGTATAAGTTTGCACTCAATTAAACATCTATAGTTAACTAAATAATCAACGATTTTTATCATTGATCACACTTATCGTTAAAATAAATTAGCAAGGCCAATTTGATAATAACACGCATAATGCTTCGTTTAATCTAATATTTTTTCCTAAAAGATTAAAAATCATAGAAATTATAAAACATCGGGGAAAAAATCATATAAAAATATTAAATATTAAAATATATGAAAATTGATATAAATTTATAAAAATATAAATATTATAAAAATATAAAATATAAAAAATTATTAAAAATTACAAAATTAATAAAAAATGTTTAAAATTTTATAAAACCATATTAAAATTCTATAAAAATCATAAAAAGTATTAAAAGTATTAAAATTGATATAAACTTATAAAAATTATAAAAATAAAAATAAAACTAGAATCGTCCGATCATCAGGTGGTTGATTACACAAAAATCAACAAGGTATCGTTCTGGAGAAAGCCATTAGACTGCTTTGGCCTACGAATCGAATGGTTGAACCTTTTTTTTTAATATTTTTGTAACCCCCAAACCCGGCCTAGACGTTAATGCAGAATTAGAAAGATTATATTGGCCATTGGAATGGCTTATTAAGATTATCGGAGTTATAAAACAATCATTGTAAAACTTTTGTTTATATTTTGAAGGAAAACTTAGCGTGTTATATTCTTTTTACTAAAAGTTGCAATTTTATTTCCAAATGATTGATTTTAGGGTTTTCTTAGCAAAAGTTGATTTCTAGTTTTATATACATTATTTAAAAAAAAACTCTTCATAATGCACCCAAATATTTTTGTAAACCCCAAACCCTCTTCTGCACGTTAAGACCTAATCGAAAAGATTACATTGTAACTGGAATGGCTTATTAAGATTATCTGAGTTATAAAACAATCATTGTAAAACTTTTGTTTATATTTTTGAAGGAAAACTTAGCGTATTATATTCTTTTTACTAAAAGTTGCAATTTTATTTCAAAATGATTGATTTTAGGTTTTCTTAGCAAAAGTTGATTTCTAGTTTTATATACATTATTTTAAAAACTCTTCATAATGCACCAAAAATGTTGTAACTTCCCAATTACTACTTATCGTTAAATTCGAATTCGAGATTACATCAACCATCGGAATGGCTCATAGTATATCAAAGTTTTAAACATTTTAAACATTCAGTGAGATTCCCAATAGTTCATTTTAAACATTTGTTTATTTTAGAAGAAAATTTTGGTCTCTTTCAAAAACTCGAGAGTTTTAAGAAAATCGTATTAAGTTTGATCTTCAATTGAACACTTAGTTGAAAATTAAATACTTCTAAACAAAACACATTTACAATTTAGTAGCGAAAAGTGATATTAATGTAATTTTAATAAAAACCATGTTTCATGCATAATTAAATAAAATTCATATTCTAATAGCTTAAATGATTTAATTGTCATGTTTGCCTAAGAAAACACCAGTAAACTAAGTCTCTGGCAGCACAATAATAATATAGTTTCAAATAAACTGTAATTATAAAATAGTCGAAAATTCTGGAGTCCTAATGATGATGTTTGAAGTCCGCTTAAAACTGCTCGAGGTCCACAGTAGAAGTCAGTTTTTCTTTGGCTTGCACGATCAAACAGAGGCTTTCTTACTAATTCTAAAACGGGCTAGAGAGGGCTTGGACAAAGTAGTGCATGTGGCTTTTATGTGGGCATGATCACTGAGGATTTTGCATGTCCTCCGTGATTGTTCGACTTTAATTATGAAGCTTGGATGCTGTTGTACCGGCAGTATTTTCCAGAGTTTTTCTGACTTCTTTCAAATTTGGTTTTCCACTAATCTTTGTTGTCAATGACAAGGTACAGTGAGGGGATATGAAATTACTTGGTCATGCTTATTTGGGATAATCGCTGGAGGATTCCCGGAAGAATAATTAGAATCTGCTCATTCTCCAAAATATCAATTGACTCACCTATGAGATTATTAAAGCCTCTCTGGGCTGAACAACATTTGAACCTTTTTTAATTAGAGGCAAATCCTATTACATCCAATTCAGAAATTAGTCACCACTCTGTAAGGTGAAAACCGAGTTCACTTATTTTCCGATGGGCGAATACTAGAGATTGGAAATACTTCATTGGTGGCGTGGGTTCGAGATCAGGTTGGTAATTGATTTTGGGTACACCCATTATTTGGGCAGATGCTCACTTTAGAGGCTGAACTTTGTGGGTATCCTTGATGGAGTTCTCATTTTATTAAGCAAGGGTTATAAGAAAGTCCGATCTGCAATCTAAAATCTGAAGTGTGTGTGCTTATTCTGGAGCCATGGAAGAAACAAGTGGATTCCTATCATTTTGCTCGTAAGAGTTAAATGTCTTTATGATCCAAGGCCAATAGGATGTTGGCAGTATGTTCCTAGGAGTGTAATTTAATTACTTACTGATCAATTGGCAAAAGATCGCCTCTCTTAGCGTGCACCCTCCAGTGCTTTAGTACTCTCCTGTCTTGGTAGCTACTACTATCCAACAAGACAAAGCTTTGGGAGTTTATTAGAGTTTTAAGTTGTATTACTATTTTTTTTCACAAAAAAAATACTTTTTTATAGAAATCAATATTCCGAGCCTAACCTTCAAAAATGTCGAGTCCGCATCTCATAGCTTTCAGGGTATATGTAAAGAAGAAAATAAGGAGTGAGCTATGAAAGCTTGGTGTGAGTTCCATCACAAGGAAGTCAAACAAAAACAAAGTAGACAAAACACTTTAACAATTCCTAGAATAAACACAACCACAGCAGTTTTTTTCATTAAACACTTCACTATAAATTTCTCTTAGAATTCAAAAATAATCATAATCAAAAATAATCTGTAATATCGCTTTTCTTTTCACATTAACTCAACACAAGAATAATCCGTAACGATTAATCATATAGAAACATTGTTTATCTAACAATTTTCTCTATTGTAATTTCACACATATCAATATTTCAAGTCACATAGCAATGTACACATGTATATATGTATCATCTCAAAAATCACGCTTTTGTATGCACATATTTTTATTAATGCCATACGGCTTTTGGTTTATCGGAAAATCCTAACCCACCGCTACACACTACATTGGGAGTTTCTCGTAACTCCATCTACCAACACACCGACTTTGTGCATAAATCGTTACTAGTTAGTAGATGACAAATTGCCAGAAGTTACGATCAACGCATAGCGATTGTGGATGAAATTGCCCACATGATCGTTGATATACAACAAATCTTACCAAATAGAATTTACTTTTGGTTTGTGGATACATGTTAGAAGTACCGCCTGTAGATAGGGATATACTATGGCTATGGGTACACATCAATACCACTTATGATGGAATCCATCTCGGTTGTGAATACACAACAATTTGCGTGATAAAACCGTCGCAGCATGGCTTGTGACTTGCACAACCATTTTTATTTTGCGAATAAAATCATAGATACTTTCTTCTGCTCATAACGCTCCACCCCATGCAATGCATTGTAGTATGTTCATAACAACTTCATATGGTAGCAATTAATATGCACATAATAGATCAATACAAAAGAGCATTTAATATGCCTTAATGAAACAATACAGCCGTGGTAAACAATATGCTCATATCTCCAGTTCAAGAGGCAATTAATATGCTGGCGATGTTTCTCAACTTAGTAGTTGAAGTCATTTTGATCGATTAACTATATAAGACACTCCATGCATGCTCAATTACAAATACCGATACAAAAGGCATAAGTATTGTTCATAAATCATGCAAATACATATAAATATCATCTAGATTTTAGTCAATCTAATCATGAATTCTAGCATAATTCATACTATCAAGGACTTATTTGCATAAATTAATGCACTAAAAATAGTTTGGGGACCATTCGTGACTAATCTGCATGTAAAACATAAATTATAGGCAAAGTTATAAAATTTAATAAAGCAATACGTAGCTGAAATGGCTATG